>CM051267.1:8590940-8643440 GCA_027921565.1 Artemia sinica | reverse complement strand
ATGCGCTGGCCAAACTGATTCAGTGGAACTTTCCAGAAATACATCCGGAAGATTCGTTTATCGTCGTTTTCGGTAGCCTGTACATAAAAATGAATATCCTGAAAGTGCTAGGAAACTGGCTCTGAGTTTAGAAATAAGTTACTGAAGATTATGAATATGATTTTTGAAAAAGGGGAAGTACCTAATAATTTTGGGAAAACCTTAATTAAGCCACTTTATAAGAAAGGTGATAAAAGTGAGTGTGGTAATTATCGAGTTATTATTCTGGTCTCTGTAGGTAGCAAATTACTAAGTAATAATATACTTTTTAGACTGAGAGATGCCGTAGACAAAGTTTTAATAGAAGAACAGTGTGGTTTTAGAAAAGGTAGAGGATGTGTCGACCAAATTTTCACTCTTAGGTTAATAATTGAGAAGTGCCTGAGTCGTCAAACACCTTTGGTCCTCAGTTTTATAGATTATGAGCAAGCATTCGATTCTGTTGTTAAAAGAGCTTTAGTAAAGGTTTTATCATTGTATGGTATACCTGACAAATACATTAAAGTGATTAGTGCTATGTACGACAATAACACTGCTATGGTTTATGTAGGAAATGAGGTTAGCAGCTGGTTTTGTATTAAATCACGAGTTAAGCAGGGTTGTGATCTATCCCCCTTTATATGGATGATTTTGATGGACTTTGTCTTAAGAAGAACAGGAAAGGCAATGGGAGACCACGGAATCAAATGGAGAGGAAAAAGTCTCCTGGGCTTAGATTATGGTGATGATTTAAGCATCCTAGATGAACGTGTGAGCAAAATGAATGAACTTTTAGAGGTTTTGCGAGTTCAGGGTGCTAAAATAGGTTTGAAAGTTAATGTTAAGAATACTAAGTCACTAAGGCTAGGAATAAGTGAAGATGAAAAGGTGACATTGGGTACGAAAGATTGATCAACTGGGCGGCTTCACTTACCAACGTAGTATTATTAGTAAAGATGGTGGAAAAAGTGAAGATGTTAAAAGTAGAATAGCCAAGGCTCGGGGTGTTTTTTCACAGGGAAAAAAAGTTTGAAAGAATAGGAAGATAAGTTTACAAACCAAGATTAGAATATTAGAAGCTACAGTGATGACAGTGGTCAAATATGGCTCTGAAGCATGGGTGCTTTGAAAATCGGATGAAGATTTGCTAGATTTTTTTCAGAGAAATTGCTTAAGGATTGTTCTGGGTACCCAGCTGACTGATCGTATTTCAAACTCTAGGCTGTACGAAAAATGTGGTTCAATACCGCTCTCTAAGGCTGTAATGAAAGAAAGGTTGAGGTGGCCAGGGCACGTTGTGTGGATGAAGAATGAGAGATTGCCGAAGGTTGGTATTTTCGGCAAACGGTCTAGGGCTAAACGGAAAGCAGGTCGTCCTTGTCTGGGGTGGGAGGACGTCATAAAGAAAGACTTAAAGGAAATGGGGACTTCGTGGGAGGGTGTAAAAAGGGAGGCTCTGTATAGATAGGGATGGAGGAGGAGCGTGCGTAGCTGTGTTTGCCTCAGGCGGCTTGGTGCTGCGGTGAGTTGTTAGTATTAGCAGTAGTATGTCGATGCTCTTCGAAAGGTTCTGCCGTGCATGTTCACTCTGGACCACACGAACTACGCCAGATGGCTGTCTGTGCACGTCCGAGACATGTTTGCCCTCAGTATGCTGAACCCAGCTGTATTTTGTGAGTTTATGAAAGGAAACTTCACAGTTGGAAAGACAAAACATACATTTTCTTTTATGGCAATGGATCAAGCGCGTGAACAGATGAACGATAAAATGAAAGGAACAGCCGGTTTGATTGGACTCACCAAAAGCCCAGATGCTATGCTTCCATGGATCACATCAGGTCCCGATGTACAAAGGGCTGTTGAGAGTATGAAGAAAGTTTCACAAACCCTTCTTCTGAAGGAAACGTGAAGCATCACAAGGACACCAAAATTACAGATGCGTTTCATGTGTCATGCTCAGGACTTTCTTCAAGTCATTGAAGGAAGGGGCAATCCATTTGCTGAATCAGAAAACGACCTTTTTCCCCTTGAAACGAGGAAGGTCATACCCAGTGGCGTAGTACACAGCACCAGGAACGCATACAAAATTGGACTCGACCAATATGAGAAGTTTACCGAAGATTGACTGACAACATGCTCCACGCCAGTAACAGATGTTATTAAGAAAAATAACCTGCCGCTGTTCACAAGTGCGATAGCCAAGAAACCGTCAAAGGTGGAACAAGAGACTTCTAGTCTGAAAAACAGTTGTTTTGTTTGATAGATTGTACATTGCCTGCCAGTCTCGTGACGGCGACATGGACGAGTTTTTTAAGTAGGAGAACCAGCCCACTCCCCCTGCACTGTCCAACAGCGGATCCCTTAGGAAAACTACAAAATCTGACCTTACAACTGGTTTATAAGCATTGCTGGACATACCAACTACTACTCCTCGAGTCAGTGCAAAAGTATTCGATGGATCAGCCTTGGTTCATATGCTTACATTCGGCTCCTGCAAATTTTTCACAGAATACGCGGACACAGTTTTTCTACCGTACATACAGAGCCAACTAGAGACGGTCAGTCGCATCGACGTTATATGGGACAGGTACATTAAAGGTAGCTTGAAGAAAAAAGAAAGAGAAAGGAGAGGTTTCGGACAGTGAGTCAGCCTAAGAGAATCGACTCCTATCCCTCGGAACTGGGCTGATTTCCTCCGTACCGAACAAAACAAAGAGCAACTGTTCTTCCTGTTAGCAGACCACTTGGCAAGCATGAATTTGTTTGGGAAAGAAGTTTATAGCGCAAAGGATTCAGATGTTGTACCTTCGGTGTAAGCTGCTCGAGATGATTTGGTTCCTTGCGTTCATGAAGAGGCAGATACACGAATTATCCTCTACGTTCGTCACTGCTACCTGTCTGGTCACCAACAAGTTATGATACGAACCGTAGATACAGATATGCTCATGCCAGCTGTGGGCGCTTGCTCATACGTCCCGCATATTGAGCTCTGGGTGGATTCTGGTGTGAAGCAGCAGCGCAGAATCTTCCCAGCTCACGAAATTCATCATACTCCTGGCCCTCAAAAGTCAAAAGCTTTGCCTGGTTTCCACGTATGTACAGGCTGCGATACAGTATCTTCCTTTTCTGGCATTGGGAAGAAGAAAGCCTTTGATGTCTGGAGAAGTTATCTCGATACAACTGACGCGTTCTTGGATTTGTCATCTGCGTCGACTGCTACGAGACCGCGAACACCAGAGCTACTGGAGAGATTTGTAGTTTTATGCTATGAGCGGACAAGTGAAGTCCAGGGTGTTGACGAAGCGAGAAAAGTGCTTTTTGCCAAGGGACGGCAGATTGACCGCATCCCACTAACATCCGACGCCCTTCTTCAGAACACCAGGCGTGCACACTTTCAGGCTGGCCGAATTCGGGGAATAGCAGCCGACTCCATTCAGAGACCTTCTTCCCCCTCTGAATTTGGATGGAAGCTCGTAAATGATGAGTAGTATCCTGTCTGGACAACGCTACTCGAGGCTTCCGAGGCGTGCAAAGAACTGGTCAAATGTGGCTGCAAGAAAGCTTGCAAGCTACCATGCATGCATGAAGGCTTCACTACTGTGCACTAACCTGTGTGCCTGTAATGGAGCGTGCTACAGATCTGACGTCAGCAACGAATAGGCTGCTAAACAAAGGGCACCAACTGCGTACCACTTTTCTTTTTTTCTTATGTTTACCTCTTTTTATTTCTTCCTTTAGTGATTAAATTCGTATCTTCAAACGAAAGTTATATTAGTGCATTTGAATTTTAAAGGAGGGGAAACGAGGGGGGAGGCAGTCGTAGATTTGCGCCTCACAGCTGTCATCCCCGGTTTCCTTTGTCCAGTGTTTCCTACCTACTCCCAATAGATTCATGATAACAGCCGCAGCCAAAATTTAAAAGAAACTCAGTTTGGCAGTTTCCCCTGCCCCCCCCCAGTTTTCCCTCTTTCCCCTATCCAGGATTTATGATGTAATACAGTACCACTCGATCTTGAGAATGCCTCCTAAAATGGCGAGAACAAACTTAGAGACAGCAGATTAGAAATTTCCCTTCTTTAGTATTTCCCCCGGGGGAAATATTTACCCCTGTTCCCCCTCCCAGGACATCCTCCGCACATTCATCGTGGTATTAAATCAGTGGCTATATTAGATTGAACAAACAAACCGAATACCAATTTGAAATAGGCCAAAACAAATATTTTCCATTTCCCCCTGTTAGGGGAATTTCACCCCCTCCCCCCACCCCACCCTCCCTTTGATGGTTGGACATTCCAAGCAACTTTTTCAACACTTTGCTTCAATTCCTGTCTAATACCGAGAATACACACCGAACAGGGGCATAGCTCCAATATTTTTATTGAGGGGGCAAAAAAGTTCCACATCCAGAGAGTCAAGGGGCATGGGCTATATAAAAGCTTTTTTTCCAATTTTTTCGGGGGAAAACTGCCCCCCCCCCCTTGCCACACCAAACGACGTCACTGACACCGAATATCAAGCTAAAATAGGGAAAAAGGATTTTTTTGCTTTTCCTCCTTTTGGGTGTTTTTACCCCTGTTTCTCCCTCTTAGGGTGTACAGATGACTTGTGTCCCAGTCTCATTTGAAAGAGCACGTTAAACTGCTCCTGTTAATTACCTTTCACACTTTTTTCCAAATTTGCACGAACCTTTGACTAAGCGACAAGACTATCAGTGTCATTCGTACTACGGCACTATAAAATGGAACTTCTGTGAGAATATCTAAATTATTATAAAAAATATAAATAATGATAGGACAAAATTAAATAATTATAATAATAGGGGGTGGATAATTATTCTATAAAAGAAGAAGAAAAATCTTGATTAAAGAGTGTAAAAAGCTTATATTGCTGAATTATGGTTTTTAGGAGTATTTGCTACTATTAGTATTTGAAATTGGAGTAAAAAGGATAAAATTCATAGGAGACATTTGTGCTTTACTGAAATTAAAGTATTTAATCTTTAATATATTTATAAAAGAGAGTGAATATCATTAGCTGTTTTAAAAGAGTTTTGTAGTCTTTCTTCGACCCTAGATGGAGAAGGGTGATATTTGGCAATCTGTCATCCTTCATCCACAAAACTTCATGCTCAATCTCTTTTTCATCATAGCTCCAGAAAGTGAGATAGAATACCATTTTTCGCACAGTTTACTGTTTGAAATACAGCCAGTCAGACGAGTAACCAAAACAATCAGTAGACCAATGCTCTTGAAAACATCTAGCGCTTCGCCCTCGGTCTTCCGAATTGCCCATATTTTAGAGTCATACTTGACCAGTGTCATCGCTGTAGCGTGTCTAACATTCAACAACCTTAAGTACTGCATCTTTCATATCGTCTTCATCGTATCTCTACCTCCTGATCTCTATTACTCTCCACTGGATCATTTAGGCCGTACATTGGTGCAAAATGTTGAACTACTTCTAAGCGGCAGCTCAAGATGTGTCATTGTGGCCGTATTCCTACTAAGGAATCATTTTCTGGTTATGGCTTACTTCACGCAATGTCCAAGAACAAGTTAATAACGCCAAGACACAGAATCAACCACGCATGAGAAAAAGTTGGGTGGATTATTTCTTTTATGCTAGATTACTCTCTTTTTGGCAGCTATGTAAAACGTAAAGTTCTATTTAGCCTAATTTTGGTATTTTTATGATAAATCTTATAAAAATCGAACGTTTTTTCATTCTTCATGAATGTCGCAATCAATTTCGACGCAGATATAGATGATTTCTTTATTTTGGTGTATTTATAAGTTATAATAATATATGCTCTTTAAAATTTAGGAATTGTAACTATTGCACCATCTATATTATAGCCATCGTGTTTCTAACTTCTCGTCTCTATTACCGTCTAATAAATCTGTTCAAAATACTTTCCCTTTTTACCTAGGAGTAATTTTGTAATAATAATAATTTTGATTGGCAAAGACATAAATATTTTCCTTTAGATATTTAGATACAGATATTTCCCATAGAAGCTTTAGCTGCTACACCATCTATATTGTAGCCATCGTGTTTTTTAGTTCTCGTCTGTATTACCGTCTAATAAATCATTTCTGTTCAAAATACTTTCCCTTTTTACCTAGGAGTAATTTTGTAATAATAATAATTTTTATTGGCAAAGACATAGATATTTTCCTTTAGATATTTAGATACAGATATTTCCCATAGAAGCTTTAGCTGCTACACCATCTATATTATAGCCATCGTGTTTCTTAGTTCTCGTCTCTATTACCGTCTAATAAATCATTTCTGTTCAAAATACTTTCCCTTTCTACCTAGGAGCAATTTTGTAATAATAATAATTTTTATTGGCAAAGACATAGATATTTTCCTTTAGATATTTAGATACAGATAATTCCCATAGAAGCTTTAGCTGCTACACCATCTATATTATAGCCATCGTGTTTCTTAGTTCTCGTCTCTATTACCTTAGACCTTAGATCCGCCTGTGCCTCCAGAGGCACCCAGGGCATCAAGAAGGAGCCGCCAATCTTCCCGCCGGTTGGCTGCTGCAAGTATGTCCTCCCACTGAGGTTGGATTGATGTGTGCAGGTTACGGAGATCTGTCTGGTATGTTCGACGCAGGGTGTTTCTGGGTCTGCCCCTGCGGCGTGGACCCGATGGCTGCCAATGGAGCGCTGCATTTGGTAGTCGGAGATTGTCCATACGTAGTACATGGCCAAGGTATCTCCATCGACGGACTCTTATGATATGTGTCACATGAGGCTGGGCAGTCTTGTCACGGATGGATTGGTTTGTTATTCTCTGCTGCCAACGGATCTTGAGAGTTCTTCTGAGACATGTGTTTTCGAAAGCAAGTATTCTTCTCTCTTGTTCCTGGTTCAGGTGCCAGGTTTCGGCAGCGTAAAGCAGCACTGGCATAACATTGCTATTGAAGAGTCGTAACTTTAGCCGTATAGAGAAGCTTTGGGACCGCCATACTTTCCGTAATCTATTGAAGGCCTTATTGGCTTGGCCGATTCTTGTGAGCACTTCTTTTGTGGTCGATCCGGTACTTTCTATTATGCTTCCCAAGTATTTGAAATGGACGACTTGCTCTATGTGTTGGTCTCCGCAAGTGATGCTCAGGGGTGAATCTGTGGTAGCCATGCATTTTGTTTTCTCATTATTTATTTTCAGGCCGACATGGCCACCTCTCTCCCTCACTTTTTCAAGGAGTTCTTGGAGTCTTTGCTTGCATGATTCTAGGACGGCGATGCCGTCAGCGAAGTCTACATCACTGAGGCGTGTTTCTGGATTCAACTGGATTCCGTCTGTGCTTGTACTTCGCAGTATGTAATCAATGACAATTACGAAAAGTAGCGGTGACAAGACGCAACCTTGCTTAACTCCTGACATAATGCGGAAGAAACGAGTTTTGCCGTCTGGTGTCTTTACACAGCACTCGCTATCTTCATAAAACGCAACAATCAGTGAAACTATCTTTTCAGGGATTCCGTAATGCAGTAGGATCTTCCACAGACTTTGGCGGTCTACTGAGTCAAATGCCTTCTCAAAATCGATGAATATCATATAGATTTTGGAGCGCCATTCTCTGCTTTCTTCCGTCAGTAGCCGTAGGGTGAATATCAAGTCTGCACATGAACGGTTCGGTCTGAATCCATGTTGCTCGTCGCGAAGGTGTCTTTCGAGCTGCGAGCTGATTCTCTGCAGTAAAATCTGCGTCAGCAATTTGCTAGGTATGGAAAGCATGCAGATTCCTCGCCAGTTGCCTGGGAAGGACGTATCGCCTTTCTTAAAGATCCTCACAAGCGTGCTGCGTTTCCAATCCGAAGGTATTTTGGCGGTCGTCCAGATTACTGCGAACAACGCTGTCCAGAACCTGAGGCAGGTCATGACATTTCTGTTCAAAATACTTTTCCTTTCTACCTATATGCAATTTTGTAATAATAGTAATTTTGATTGGTAAAGACATAGATATTTTCCTTTAGATATTTAGATATAGATATTTTCCATGGATATTTTCCAATTTTGAAAAAGACATAGATATTTTCCTTAAGATTTAGAAGCTTTAACCGCTGCACCATCTATATTATAGTCATCGTTTTTCTAACTTCTCGTCTCTATTACCGTCTAATAAAGCATTTCTGTTCAAAATACTTTCCCTTTCCACCTAGGAGCAATATGCAGCTACGGTGCCAGGTACCACCCCAGCGGATGAAGTTTTTGGGAAATGTGAAGAGAGAGAATATATTCTACGTGCTGATGTTTCACGACCAACTTTGAATTCCAGTCCTGGCCCTCAGAGGATGTACTGCTCGTTGAAGGCCAATGAAGTTAGAATTTGTGGTGCATTTACTGAAGATACGTGCTTTATGTAATTTAAAAATCTTTTGCATAGAATGTGCTTCAGAATTCAGTTATTATTAATATTATTATTATTATTGCTAATATCTTTTTAAATATTATATTATTTAATTATTTATATTATTATGTTATATTATTATAGCATAATATCAATATAATAATAATATGCACAACATAGCCTAATAATAATATAGGCCTAATAACGTATAATATAAAATATTGATAAAAATGTTAATATAATATTACATTATAATAATGTATCATATCATATTATTTGTATTGTTCCAAAATTAATTTTTTTTTAATATTATTTTTAATTAAAGTTGTTATTAAATCTATTATTCCTTATTAGTATTAATACAATTAGATATCTTTTTTTTTCGTTGTACAAGAATGGCTAACACAGATTTAAGAGCAATTGGTATAGGAGATAAGAACAGGCTACGATATAAAGATTTTATTATTATAAGCGTTTTACGGGCTGTTTCCTTATCTACCATTTTAGCCTAAAAAAGACAACAAATAATTAATGATAAATAACTAACAAATAATGATCATTAAAAGTAATTGAATTCTGTAACACATCTATGTTTTTTTTGCATTTTGCGTTAATATATGCTTATAAAGGTAACATTGCCTCAAAAATGTTTTGTTTTAATATAAATTTGGACGCTGCTCTACATATTTTTTTTATGTTTTGTCTTTTTAAGGGTGTTTAAAAGAAAGAAAGAAAATAAAATCGTAATTTTGGGTGATAAGAATTCCGGGCCGAAAAGAGTTAAATAGATTTTAACCGTTTATCGCCTTTAATAGGAAAAATTGTTTTAGTTTGGCTTCTCTTATCTCTTTCGTTTAAAAAAATCTAGAAAAAATTGTCAATTACAAAATAGGCTTTAATCAATAGGCTATATAGGCTTATATACAGCTTATAATAGGATATATAGACTTGTGCGATTGTCATGACAATTAAAATAACCACATGAGAAAGGAGCAATTACTATTAGAAGTGAAAGAGATTAAATTAGAAAAATTAAATTATTGAATTGGTTAAAAAATAATGTTAGTATATAAGCTCTAAATTTGTAATTAAAAAAAGAAGAATGTTAATCAATATTTAAAAAGTACACGAAGGAAAATTAATCGTACGTTGCTTTTTGTTTTGAAGCAATCAGTTATCATGCATCGAATAGTTTTATTTCTCATGTAACACCTAACAAAAGTTTTAACAAAACTCCAGCAAAACATTTTGCGTTTGATTCGATTCAAAAAAATCATAGTAGGCAAATCCAATGTCCTTGGTCAAAGTTTAGAATCTATTTTTTTCAAATTTTGAAAAAATTGCAGAACAGTGATTTTTTTTTTCCATTATTGGACCGACAGAAAGAGAAGAAAAATCAGAACCTCATGGATAGGTTTTTTAACTGTTTTCTTCTCGTCTTTGCCACCAATTTTTTTTCTGAACATGAATACTAAGTTTAGTCCTTCTAGTATGTTTGTACATTCTAGTATGTTTTTAGTATGTTGTAGTCATTCTTGTATGTTTTGGTTTCAGAAAACCATGAAATCTATTTTATCCCAAGGTGAATACATAGTCTTATTTCAAAAAATGTAACTAAAACTCGAACTTTTCTCGAAATTAACTCAAAATGTTTTTTTTTTAGATAATATGTTTTGGCAGGGGACAACCGACGTATATTGAGCTAGTTTTTGGCTTTAGAGGAGGAAAATGTCAGTGCTATTACTTTGTGTAAAAATATCGATAAATGTGTAAGCAATGTTCTATATCTACTCTAGTTCTAATGTTCTATGTTCTATGTCTAGTTTAAAACGGTGGTTTGGGAAACATGTGTGTTTTCTTTTTATGTTATTAGCCAAATTTTTGAAATATAAGGTACACTTGAATTTTTTTCATTTTTTTCTTCCTTTTTTTTAGTTTTTACGTGGCCACTCATCATGGTTTTTGTAAAATCGTATTTAAATATTTTTAGTTCAGGGTTGCCAGTTGAGAGTGTGTGTGTGATTTATTAGTTAAACCCAGTTGAATAACCACTAATGACATTTTAAAGATTCCCTGACACATTCATTAAAAAAAATCAATAAATACCCCAATCATAGATTAGGGAAAATATATTTTTGTTCCTTCTTTAAAAATATCTTTCCTTCCCTGTATTTTCACGATTGGTGTAGCTTTTCATATCTTTAGATCTTTTTTGTTTTCTGAAATTTCCATTTAGTTTAGCAGTTTTTCCAAATTTACTCCTCCCCCTCGTCATCTTAAAATAATTCCTAAGTAACTACCTGACTTTTATTATCATCATTAAATAGAATTTACTGAAATACAGTCAAGTGACTCACTATTCACGAAATTATTCAAAATTTCGTGACTATTCACTATTTACGAACATCAGTAACATAAAAAATTGAATTAAGAGAAAAAGAAAACAGATGGCATCTGAAAAATGTATGGAGTTATGAGAGGGACCATACACTTTTTTCAGAGGGAGGAGTCAATGCACTAGAAAAATTTAAAGCACCATAAAACCACAGATGGGTAAAAATCGGTAATTCCATTGGTTGAAAATCATTACTGTTTTCAAAAAGTTACAGACTTTGATGGGGCTTTTCGCCAAGATATAGTCGTCGCTGCGGCAAAGTTTTAAGCGAAGAGCCACTAGCGACATCATAAAGGATGACTCAGGGATAATGTGGGTGTCTATATAGTGGGAAAGGAGGGTGTTTTACTCAACACTTGTGCAACTTAACCCAATATTTAACTCGACCCCATTTCAATTCAAACACCTCACAACTCAACCCTCATGTAACTCAACCCCCATGCAATTCAGCCACACGCAGCTCAACCTAACCTTATCTCAGGATAGGTCTTTGATGTCAGGTTTGTTGAATGGGTGTCAAATTGAATGGGGATTGTGTTCAGTAGCTGTTCAGTTAAATGAGGTTTGAATTGCGCAGGTGTTGAGTTGGATGAGGGGTGAGATCAATGGAGGTTGAGTTGAATTAGGGTGAGTTGTGTGGGGGTTGAATTACATGGGGGATGGTATGCACAAGGGTCGAGTTAAATGGGTTTCTGTTGCATGAGAAACCAGCGGGAAGTTTTAAGTAGTGAGAATTGTTTCACTATACATAGTTAAATGTTTTGCTCAATAATTCCTTAAAAATCCCTATTAGGACACTTTTGTGGGTTGAAATGTTACATACAAAATGTTTTGTAGTTTGAAACCATGTGAATTTATACCGCATCCCCATTAATCTATTATTTTTGTGAATGTGGTCACTTATTGCAGAATAATACCCAAAAAGAAAAAAATATTCGCACAATACCTTAATAACTTTGTCGTTTTTGATATGCCTAAGGTTTAAGAGATGTTTGTATATATGCCCCATTAATTAGTAAAATACAGAGATTACCTTCAGAGGATTTTTAAAATTGTATCGAATCTCATAAATTTAGGTGGAGCTACCGTTGCACCCATGTGTATTTCTGTGGCTGAAATCGAAGGTGACAATTTTTAGATTGTTATTTGCTGCCAGAAGTCGAATTTTGGTTAAAAAAAGTGACACTGCCAGCCAAAACTATTTAGCAACCCTGCTAACGAGGGAAAAATATGAATTATTTTTACATTGGCTTAGCTTCAATAATGCAAAGATTATGTAACCAGAAGTGACTTTAAAAACTAATGATCGTGATAGAACTAGCGTTTATGCTACAAATTGTAAGTCTTAGTGAGGCTCATATTTAGGCACAAAAAGAGGGAGGGGTCAGTGAAATGGTTCTAGTTTGACTTATTTTGTTCCTCAAGACTAGACCTGTCTTCTACGCAAAATTATAAGCCTTAGAATTAGAGAAGAGGTTGAGATGTGAGCTTGAAAAATTTTCTTAGGACATAGTTTGGGTTCTAAATTTATTCCTAAAAGTGTCTTTCTCCTACTTCTGTAACTGTCCAAGATAGTGAAGCTAAGAGCTTTCTAAGAACTGACTAAGCAAGTGAAAAAAACTGACTAAGAAAATAAAAATCTACAATTCTGCCAAAGCATTTATACAGCAATATTACCTGGATTTTACACAGCGTAATACGATTGAGTAATAATAATGAATAATACCGTTTAATTTTCTGATTGACGAAACTATATCTTTCTTAAATCCTCGTGTCCCTAGTTCCTGCCATCGGGCCCTAATCCTGGTGCTCTTTGTTCATGAGTAACCCTTTGCTCCATGCAGAATCAGATAAAATTTCAAGATAATTTTTGTAATTCGAAACCGTCTAAAACGTTAAAATTAAGGTTTTGGGGCAAAAGCATACTAGTAGTTCAAGGCAGTCCTAGTAGGCTACTCATTTTCAAAACAAATCTTTCTTAGAGAGTATACTTGCCCTGCAGGAATTAATCCAAGGGAGTAGATCCAATTAATCCAAGGGAGAATTTCCAAGGGAGTAGATTTCCATTGGGGGTCAGGGGATCTCCGGGAAAAATTTTTAACGAAGGGCAAATTTTCGACATGATTTGAAAAACGATCAGAATCTGAAGTTTTTTTCAAATGATTAATTTAAAATACTTTTCCCCCCAAAAAAGTAAAGAGCTTCATTAAGCCAAGAATGAGCAAAAATAAAGTCAAATAATTTTCCAAGCATAAAACTAGCACAAATCACTATCAGTAAATAAATGAAACTCAAAACAAACAACAATTGCAATAAATCGCCAAGTCAAACTCAAAACGAGCAAAAATTAACAAGAGTGGGCTGATAACCCCCATGCCTTCTAAAAACCAGAAGACAGTTTGCGCTTTACTGAAAAAAATAAAAAAACAAATGACAGGGGTTTGTCAGTTTAATTGACATATACTGATATTATTGCTTAAATTTTGATAATTTTTATTTATGAAAGTAAGAAAAGTGAAAACATTTCAAGCGTATTTTTTTTCAGTAACGTTTTGATAGATTTTATTTATGAGAGTAAAAAAAAGTGAAAACATTTCAAACGTATTTTGTTTTCAGTAATTATTTTGTGTTCCAAAATTTTTGGAATCCTTCAAGTGGAATATCAGAAAGTTGGGCTTGAATTCAACTCCTCCATGTCTTATATTGTCCTATTTAACTTGAAAACAGATTTCTCTGCCCCTTCCATCGCGTTTTGATCTAGCTTTGTTCCACCTGTAGATCACCTTACTTTTTTTGGTCTACCCTTTGCTTCTTCTGTCCGACACACCCAAAAACTTCTTCTTGAACAAATCAGACGTAGAATCACAGCAGCTTACGCTTCCATTGCATATTGTAAACTTCGATTCAATCGATCTCTTCTAGTAAGTCATTATAATGATGTTGCCTTTCTTCATATCCTCTACACCGCACCCTTTAGGAAACTCCTAACTAAAACTAAAAAGAGCAGCGTCTGATCAATGTTCCTTCGTTTTGCCAAGTATCTGCTTCATCTGTCTCCGTGGTATAGATATTTGCTCGTTTTTTGCGAAATTCAAGGCTGCTGACCCTGAAGTTACCGTCAGCAGACTGATAGCAAAACTTAATAGAAAAATAGATGGGAATTTAAATGAATGGTCCCACATTCTTAAGCAATGATGTTTTTCTTTTGCGTTATTTCGGTGTTTTCTGTGTTGTTGTCCTTTGCAGTCTGCATTGCATTTTTTTTTCTTTTTTTCTTCCTATGCTTCGTCTTGTCCCCTTGTCCCTGTTTCACTTAGAAGTCTCGTTCATTTAGAAGTCTCTTTCTTCTAGTTTCTTTCGTATCTAGTTTCTTGGACTTTTCATTACATACCACCTTAGAAGGTTCCTTTAAAGCCCAATCTTTGAAACGACTTATTCAGGCAGATTTGACTGTGTAGAAATAGATTTTTGTTAACAATAATTGAATTGTCATTTTAAATGCAGCTGGTTTGTATTTTGGGGCTTAAGCTGCACAAATAGAGCCTGGTGCTTCCAGAAAAAATAAGAAATCACCGGTAAATTTGCTTGAAAGGTATAATTTAGACTCACCCTAAGATGTTTTAAGCAGATAAAGTATCTTATTTACATCAGAATCTCTATCAAGAAATTATTTTCTAGATGTGGCAGTTTACCTGCTCAGGTATTGCAATCCTTTTTCAATATTAATTAAAAAAACTTTCCAAAAAATAAGTTTTTCGAAGAAAAGTAAAGACCATTTTAAACTTAAGCTCAGGAGATACAAATAACTGTTAAAATTCAAACTCAAAACGACCAGAGATTACTATTAAACAATAAATGAAACCCAAAACGAACAAAAATTAAATAAACAATCATAGCTAAAAACATACAACAAGTAATAATACAACAAGTAATACACGCTTGGATCTACCAAGCGTGAATCTACCAAGCGTGAAGCGGAATTTACGTCAAAGTAAGTGATTCAAAGTAAGTGATAAATATGTGCTAAAAACACAAAACGAAGCGAAACAACCAAGATGGATGGCCGAAGAAACGCAGATAATTCTTTGTTTTAATAAATGCAGTATATATATTTGAAAGTTGTGTTAATTTTTATATATTTTTGCAATTATATGAATATTAATGAGCTGAGACTTTGTGTTTTCCCTTTATCATTCGTGAATAACTATTTGGGGATGATGGTAAAAACAATTTATCCACTTAACTCAGACACAATGGTTAAAGGCCTGGTGTCCGGAATTTCACTGGATTTTCTGTCATCCCCCTGAACATAGCGGGCTGTCGTGTGGAGCCTGAAAGGGTGAGAAAAGTAGAGGGTAATGAAGAAAAATGTCTTAATTAAACAGCTTTAAAGTCAGAATGAAATAAAAAATACGTCTAGTTTAAAAATCAAATACATTTCATTTTTTTTTCGAGCTTATAGCTGCTTCCCTTTGTCAACTTTGACAAAATTGATCGGCAAAATCCCGTTTCTCTTTCAGGAATGACATTTGGCACCTATAAATCTGCTCTCTGAATTTTTACCTTTGGTTCCCATTGATGCGATTTCTCTTTAATGCAAAAAGGGCTCGCGGATATCAGATAATCACAAAAATGTTCACGCAAAAAAAAAAAAACGGTTAACTGTAGCCGCCGTTGAACCCGCAAAAGCAAAATACTAAGAGATATTTAAAAGCAAATGCACAGGAATAGACTAAAGCAAGCTCTCGATGCGGATAAAAAACACTCAAAGGGCTAATCTGTGAAGGGCTAAGTGTTATTTGTCAAATACTAATGAAAAACTTCAAATAAACATGATTAATTTCTCAATTACTGGGAATTTTTGGTTCTAAAAAGCTTTCAATTCAGAATAGCAGATGCAATTTTAAACAGCTCAGTAGAAATGTTTCAATGCAGCCATTGAACCGTTGTGACGCATAAACTTGCCGCAAAAAAAAACGGAAGAAATTTGATAGATCATGCAAAACAATCTTTTTTGCGTGATATCGCATCAGCGGGAACTATAGGCTAGACTTTGGTACTTTTTTTCGTAAATTGCTCTAATACCTCCAAAAACATCATACAAAAAAAAAAATCTTACATAAGCAATGCTTGACAATGCTCAGGTTGGAGTGGTCGGGAGACATAGCTATTTTTGGGTCCAGTCCGTCTAAGTTTTTAGCCAACGAGTACTTTGAACTGAAAAATCTTTTCCTTAATTTCTCGTTCAGTTCTGTCATGCATTTTGCAGACCAACATATTTGCAGGATCAACCTATTTTGCCCCCCCCCCCCTCCCGCCTAAAAAAATCCTGGATCCGCTCCTGACCTAGGTTATGTATCCTCTCGGGTAAACAGTTGTTTTCACTTTGAAAATTCTTTCGGAATGAAAGCACTAAAGAAGGAAATAAGCCAGTCAAAATCAAACAGTTCGTGGTAACGAACTGTAAGTAAGGAGCGACCGGCTCAATGGTAACCAAAACTCTAGAAAACGGGTTTTTTGATACCAATAGATACATCAAAAGAATCAGATTTCAATGCTGATTTTCAATATATAAGTTTCATCAAGTTTAATCTTACCTATCAAACGTTACGCGCCTGAGAAAATTTGGCTGATTTTTCGAAAAAAGGGGGAAAGACCCCCTAAAAGTTATAGAATCTTAATGAAAATCACACCATCATATTCAGCGTATCAAGAACCCTACTGTACAGGTTTCAAGCTCCTATCTACAAAAAATGGAATTTTGCATTTTTTGCCAGAAGAAAGATCACGGATGCGTGTTATTTGTTTTTTTGTTTGTTTTTTTTTCCCCAGGGGTGATCGTATCGACCCAGTGGTCCTAGAATATCGTGGGATGGCTCATTGGAACGGAAATTAAAAGTTCTAGTGCCCTTTTTAAGTGATAAAAAAAAATGGAGGGCAACTAGGCCCCCTCCCACGCTTATTTTTTTCCCAAAGTCACCTGATCAAAATTTTGAGATAACCATTTTGTTCAGCATGGTCGAAAATAAGATAAATATGTCTTTTAGGATGACTTAATCCCCGAAGTCTCCAGGGGGAGGGCTAAAAGTTATGAACTTTACCCAATGTTAACATATAGTATTGGTTATTGGGAAGTATACAGAAGTTTTCAGAAGGTTTTTTTTTTCTGGTAGTGGGAGGGAAGGGTGGGTCGGGGGTTATGTTGGAGGATCTGTTCATGAAGGAAGTTTTCATGGGGGAAGGGAAATTGCCATGAAGGGGGCGCCGGACTTGCCAGCATTATTTATTGGTTATTGGGAAGTATACAGACATTTTCAGGAAGGATTTTTTTCTGGAGGGGGAGGGGGGGGGGGGGCTAGAGGAGGGGGTTACTCTGGAAAATATTTCCGTGGAGGATGTTTCTTTGGGGTAAGGGAAATTTCTATGAAGGGGGCGCCGGATTTCCAGCATTATTTAAAAAACGATCAGAAATTAAATTAAAAAAAACAAGTTTTTTCAACTGAAAGTAAGAAGGAACATTAGAACTTAAAACGAACAGAAATTATAACGTATGTGAGGGGGTTCTCCCCCAAGTCAATACCTCGATCTTTACGCTACAGTTTTTTTTTTTTTTTAGTGCTTTCAAAAGAGCTATCTATTCTAATTAAACGGCCTTTGTGATTCAGGGGTTTGTGAATCAAATTTTTTTTTAACTTTTAACGTAAAGAGCATGGTATTGACTAAGGGGAGAACCCCCTCATATACGTAATAACATATACGTAATAAAAAAACAATAAAAAAAAACAAGCTATACGGCTCAATAGTAATCGAAACTTTTAAAAACGGAATTTGATGTCAATAAATGTATCAAAAGAATGTGTTTATAATGCTGATAAATCAAAGGCTACGAGCCTGAGAAAATATCGATTTTTTTAAAGAGGGGGGAAACATCCC
Source organism: Artemia sinica (assembly GCA_027921565.1). Taxonomy (NCBI): domain Eukaryota; kingdom Metazoa; phylum Arthropoda; class Branchiopoda; order Anostraca; family Artemiidae; genus Artemia; species Artemia sinica. The sequence goes on along the minus strand of CM051267.1, from coordinate 8,625,726 downwards.
CTACAATTGAAAGAATTTTAATGAAAATCACACCGTCAGATTCAGCGTATCAGAAAACCCTATTACATAGGTTTCAAGCTCATATCTGCAAAAATCTGCAACTTTGTATTTTTGCCAGAAGAAAAAATATACGAATATAGAAGTTAGTTACGTAAGTTAATTTGTAGACATCCATTTAGCAAAAGAAAAGTAAAATTTTTATGCAAATAAAAGCTGCATTAACTAAAAAACGATCAGAAATTAAATATAAAAAAAACAATTTTTTTAAACTGAAAGTAAGGAGCGACATTAAACTTAAAACGAACAGAAATTATTCCGTATATGAAGGGGCTGTCCCCTCCTCAACGCCTCGCTCTTTACGCTAAAGTTTGACTCTGTCTCACATCTTTTTTTTTAAAACAGTAAAAAAACTTTAGCGTAAAGAGCGAGGCGTTGAGGAGGGGACAGCCCCTTTCATATACGGAATAATTTCTGTTCGTTTTAAGTTTTAATGTCGCTCCTTACTTTCAGTTTAAAAACTTGTTGTTTTATATTTTTACAGTTAAACTAAAAAAAATACTGTCACCTATCTTCAAAGCTTATTTGCTTTTCTTGCATAAATCCTACCATGTTTTATTGACCTAAATCGGATGTTCCAGTCGGAGAATACCAAGATTCATTTTCTATACAGTCGAGTTAGTGAGCTGTATAAAGCGACAATCAGCCATTTTATGAAGCAAGATACGTGGAGAAGACAGAAGTACCTTTTATAGGTCAGGGACCCATGGCACTTTCGAAACAAAAAACAAACTAGACTGTGGTAGTTGTGTAGAGGTTATATTTATCAACAAAAAATTTCGTCATCACTTGCTACTGCCTTCAAAACAGTGTCTGCAAAATACATGACAGAACTGAACGAGAAATTACGGAAAAGATTTTTCAGTTCAAAGTACTCGTTGGCTAAAAACTTAGACAGACTGGACCCAAAAATAGTTATGTCTCCCGATTACTCAAACTTGAGTATTGTCCCATTACTTGCCGAGTTTCCGAATTTGGCGAAGGAGACTGACGTGGAAAACATTGCCAAAAAATAGAAATTGCCCAAAGATAGCAATGTCTCCCGACCACTCAAACTCAAGCAATGTCCCAGTACTTTCCGAGTTTCCTAATTTAGCAAAGGAGACTGATGTAGAAAATTTCCAAAAAATTAAAAGGGCTGATATTCTGTGCTGACCTTAAGAAACATGCAGACTCTGACCCATTCTATTTCTGGCTAAAGTACTAGAACGATGTGATAGTCTTCAAGTCAAAAGCTTCCCATTCTTGGTTGAATTCATGATTAAAATGCTTATCCTACCAAATTCTTCTGTTTGTGCCAAGCGGGGCTTTTCAGCTGTAAATTTAAACAAACGAAATTGAGGAATCAACTCGGCTTTACTACCACTAATGTTCTTCTGTTGCTAAACGAGTTGTTACCAAGGATGGAAGCTGCCCTGAGCACAGTGACATACCCTGACTGGCAAAATATTGGAAGAGTCCACAGAAAATTTGCAGCTGTAATCTACGTGTGCTACCATGGTTTCTGACTCAAATAGTAAAGTTTAATATCATCTTTTTCTGTAATTTTTTATGTGTTTTTTGTAGTTCCAGTGCAAATGGAACTTAAGATAACTCAATGTTTCTCTAATGTCATTTTCTATATTTTTAAGGTGATTTAAAAGATAGTGAAAGTCAAAGCTTCTACTGTGTTATTTGTTGGGTTACATCTAACTCGACAAGCGAAGAGAAGAGAAGCGAAGAGAAGGAAAGAGAAGGGAACGTTCAGTCGTTGCAAGCGAAGAGAAGGGTTTTTTTAAAGTCATTGTTGAGAAAATTATCGTTTCAACATTAAAATCTCGAACCCTCAAGTTCACTTCTCTGATCAGCTTCAATTTCAAAACATTTTTTTTTCATGTATCGTTTGTAGGCAGTAGCGTATATCAAGGAGGGGCTACAGGAGTTACCCCTCCCTCCACAGATACTCGTAAAATAGAACAGGGGAATTTGTATCCAAATTCTTAACAGGGAAAATGCCGCTGTCGTGGTTTTTACAATGGTGATGCCCCAGTCCAATCGGAAAGGGTTTCCGTTTACAGCAAACACATAAGAAAAAGTAAATATCTAGAACATCAGTGGAAATTAGGTTCACAGTGGTTAAATAACAGCTTTAGCGTGAATTCTTACAGAATACAAGATTAAAATTTGAATTTAATTTGTATGAAAATCGTCATTTGGGAGGGATTTTAGGCCTTTTTCAGGTGTTTCTGGTGCTAAAAACAGTCATATGTCGTGGAAAAACAACGAAGTTTTATCGTCATGAAGTAATATGTTACTCCTAACAAACCTTCAAGAAGTGTCGGGAGCACATATATTGCATTAAAAGGAAAACGAGGGAGTGGAGAGAGAGCGGGAAAGAAACTGTCTAATAAAATATTTTCATAGATAGCAATGTACTACGCCGAGCATCCGCGTGTTGCGCTTCGCACAACACGCGGATCTTGGGGACATAATACAAATTGTTGGGATATTTCTTTTCTTGTACTTTTTGTATTGAAGTGTTGCAGTGATGCCAAACGTGTTACAATTGTACCATTTTGGTACATTTCACCTCTACTGGTACAATTTAGTACAATCCCACAAAATATGGTACATTTTACAAAATTATGGTACAATGTGGTACAATTCAGTATTTTTGTATTGATGTCTGAATTCTCTCATGTATAAATAATTTTACTCACCCTGGTCATCTTCGCCATAGTCAAGATAAGAGACAAACACGCACTCTCCTTTTTCCTTATTTCGTGAACAAACACTTCCTGCTTCCAAAGGTTGGACAAAAACATCTCTCTTTGTTTCGTCTTACCGATTGAAAAACAAAATCTGACAATAAAGCTATAATGCCACTTTGGATTCGGGATTGTCGGGAATCTAGTGGAATCAAAACAAAAGTCAAGCACCCAGCCAGGGTGAATTTTCTTAGTTTAAAAATTTTTATTAAGTAAAAATGAGCCTGCAGAGAGAAATTAAAAGTAATCACAAATGTAAAATAAGGCGCTATAGCTCAACTATGCCTAAGCCTAAAATTGGGGCTATTGAGAAGAAAACATGCCAAGAAAAAGTTCTTACTTCATTATATGCGAAAAAGATGTAGTTACCAAACTTTTAAAGGGGTGAAAGTTACCTTTTTACAGAATTGCATAAAAATGATTCATTTTACTTGATGATATATAGTCTATCATCCATTCATCCTACGGGAAAACTAACGTAGATAGTAATAATTGAACTAAGGTAGATATTTACACACTAGGGAGGGGGGGAGAGCTTATTGGAATAACTTTGAAAAAAATTAAGTAGAAATTTTCTCCATATTACGAAGTAAGAATTGTGTGCTGTATAAGTGAGCTGTAAAAAGCGATTATCAACTATTTTACGAAGCATAGATACATGGAGACGACAGAATCACATTTGATACACTTCAGGGACCTACAACACTTTCGATACATGAGATAAGTAGACTGTGGCAGTCGTGTAGAGGTAATATTTATCAACAATAAAAATTTCGCTATCAGCTACTACTGCCTTCAAAACAGTTTGTACGGAATATATGATTGAACTGAGCGGCGAAATAAGGAAAAGGTTTTTCTGTTCAAAATACTCGTCGGCTAAAAACTTAAAGGGACTGGAACCAAAGATAGCCATGTCTCCTGACCACTAAAATTTAAGCATTGTATCACTACTTGTCCAGTTTCCAAATTTAGCAAAGGAGACTGATGTGGAAAACATTGCCAAAGGATGGAAAAGGCTGTCAATCTGTGCTGATCTCAAGAAATGTGCAGATTGTGACCCAATTTATTTCTGGCTTAAAGTACTAGAACGATGTGATGATCCTCAAGTCAAAAATTTCCCGTTCTTGGGTGAATTCATGATGAAAATGCTTATCCTTCCACATTCTTCTGCTTTTGCCGAGAGGGTCTTTTCAGTTGTATATTTTAAACAAAATAAAATTGAGAAACAAACTCGGCTTTACTGCTCTTAATGCTGTTATGGGTGCTATACGAGTGGTTACCAAGGACTGGAACCACTTCCCCCCCCCCCCCCATGTGCAAGGTGACACACCCAAACTGTATTTACTATTCAAAAGCGTAAAATAATTTCATAAACGTAGTGATAATTTCACATTATAAGGAAACCATACCAGATATGGTACGAATCTAACTTCGGTTACCATACTTGTATTTGTTCATTTAAGAATGAACGACTGTATAATTAGCTGAGACCCGAAATCAGAGTTGCCGTCATTCAGGGCACATCAGCTTTTCAAAAATTGTTTAAATTAGTTTGAAACAATCTATATTATAAACAAATATCACAAGAATTTATAATCGCTTAAGATAAAAATAGTTTCAAACTAGACATCGTTTTTCACAAAGATTGGTACAAAAAGATAATTTAAATATACATTTTACAATAACATAATTTTGAACAAAATATTTTTCATCGTACCATATTAGAAATTTTAGCAGACAAAAATATTTGTAATTACTTTAACGCATACTTTTGAAATATATAAGCGGAAACAAGATACAATTTCAAATTAACATATATAACCTATTCCCTTAGATATGTATATTGTTACTGAAAAATCTTTTTTTGTTAGGTTACAATTAGCTGGAATGAGTGCTTGTATAAACCAGTTTTTAACGAACCGTGTTATTCTTTTGGGTTTGCAGTTCATCTTTCGTTTTTTTATAGCTGTTGCTCCGTCTAGGTCTATGACAGTTTAGTCAAAATGAAGTCTTGCGCTCAAGAGTATTTCATGTTAGTCTGATCAAAGATAATACATTAATTGCATAAAACTTATTAGTAAAAATGAAAAAAAAATAAAAGGTTGAAAATGAAAAGATTTCGAAATATGCCAAGCCAATGCTACTCAATGCTTTATACATAGGATTACTTGGGTCGTTAAAAAACTCGCTTAATCAAATCTATTTCCCATAAATCACGGCTCTGATACTGACACTTCACAATAAAGTTAATTCTTTATGCTAATTTTTACTCTTGCCACTATGGATAAGGGTGCTTTCAACAGATATCATGCACCAAGTGCATGGTAAAATAGGTTCTTCGGGAGCTCCTCGTAAAAACGCAAGGGACAGACTGATTTGGTAGAATTCCTTTACGATTTTTTTGTTTGCTTCTTTGTCTTTGCTGACTAAATTTAGCATGTGGAGATATTCTGGGGAAATTTTCGGCGGAACTGAAATTGTCTGGAGGATTTTTTCCATGTGGAGAGGGGGGACGGGAGAATTTCCAAGGGAGTAGATTTCCATTGGGGGTCAGGGGATCTCCGGGAAAAATTTTAACGAAGGGCAAATTTTTGACATGATTTGACAAACGATCAGAATCTGAAGTTTTTTTCAATGATTAATTTAAAATACTTTTCCCCCCAAAAAAGTAAAGAGCTTCATTAAGCCAAGAATGAGCAAAAATAAAGTCAAATAATTTTCTAAGCATAAAACTAGCACAAATCACTATCAGTAAATAAATGAAACTCAAAACGAACAACAATTGCAATAAATCGCCAAGTCAAACTCAAAACGAGCAAAAATTAACAAGAGTGGGCTGATAACCCCCATGCCTTCTAAAAACCAGAAGACAGTTTGCGCTTTACTGCAAAAATAAAAAAAACAAAAAACAAATGACAGTGGTTTGTCAGTTTAATTGACATATACTGATATTATTGCTTAAATTTTGATAATTTTTATTTATGAAAGTAAGAAAAGTGAAAACACTTCAAGCGTATTTGGTTTTCAGTAACGGTTTTTGATAGTTTTTATTTATGAGAGTAAAAAAAAAGTGAAAACATTTCAAACGTATTTTGTTTTCAGTAATTATTTTGTGTTCCGAAATTTTTGGAATCCTTCAAGTGGAATATCAGAAAGTTGGGCTTGAATTCAACTCCTCCATGTCTGATATTGTCCTATTTAACTGGAAAACAGATTTTCTCTGCCCCTTCCATCGCGTTTTGATCTAGCTTTGTTCCACCTGTAGATCACCTTACTTTTTTTGGTCTACCCTTTGCTTCTTCTGTCCGACACACCCAAAAACTTCTTCTTGAACAAATCAGACGTAGAATCACAGCAGCTTACGCTTCCATTGTATATTGTAAACTTCGATTCAATCGATCTCTTCTAGTAAGTCATTATAATGATGTTGCCTTTCTTCATATCCTCTACACCGCACCCTTTAGGAAACTCCTAACTAAAACTAAAAAGAGCAGCGTCTGATCAATGTTCCTTCGTTTTGCCAAGTATCTGCTTCATCTGTCTCCGTGGTATAGATATTTGCTCGTTTTTTTGCGAAATTCAAGGCTGCTGACCCTGAAGTTACCGTCAGCAGACTGATAGCAAAACTTAATAGAAAAATAGATGGGAATTTAAATGAATGGTCCCACATTCTTAAGCAATGATGTTTTTCTTTTGCGTTATTTCGGTGTTTTCTGTGTTGTTGTCCTTTGCAGTCTGCAGTGCATTTTTTTTCTTTTTTTCTTCCTATGCTCCGTCTTGTCCCCTTGTCCCTGTTTCACTTAGAAGTCTCGTTTATTTAGAAGTCTCTTTCTTCTAGTTTCTTTCGTATATTTGCTTGTGATATATTTTCCAAAGTGTTTATTGTTGTCTTAGTTTAATTTTAATTTTAATCATTTTAAATCATCATTTAAATCACTTTAATTTTAAATCATTTTGTTTTTCTTTTACTGTTCCGTCTTCTTGCTTTTGTCTGACAAATTTTCAAATAAATAAATAAATAAAATATTTTCTTCTCTTTGGCTTATTTCGCCAAGTGTGTGTGCCCCTTAAGTCTTATTACAAGTTTTAGTCTGTTTTAGACTTCATGAGTCAATACAACGAACTGTTTTAAATTCATTTGTATTTCAAAGATCCCCTTGTCCCTGTTTGCCACTCCTGCAATTAAAAGCCAAGTAAATAAAAGTTTGTTGCCTTGGTTTCATGTATTAAACATCGGAACAATCAGGTATCAATATTCTTTGTCCCCATCTACCCGGCCCTTTCTACATATCCCTAAACTTTTGAGTCTATCAGAGACAAAACGATTTTAAGGCCCGTCTTTGGGCGTTTCAAATTGATGCTGTCAAAAAATCAAAATATCAAATTTCGTCTTTATAAATTACACTTGCTTTCTTTAAATAGCATTCAAACTGGTTGAGGATAACAGGTTTTCGGACCCACTTTGGCTCTCCAACTGGCTTCTCCGTTCCCGAAAAAAAATTTTCGGTGCTTTTAGCCTAACAAAATTGTTAGAATTTTCAAACTATTTGGAAAAAAGGGTTTAACCTACTATTTCAAGACGCACTAATTTTTCTTTTGTGAAATGTGACCCCTTTGGTCGAAGTAAATTCGGAGAAAATATTCAAAAACAATCAAAAAAACTAGCAGTCATTTTTTCTTGTCAATATTTGCTTGTGTTGCAATATTTGCCATGGCTCAAGGACTTCAAGAAATAAATTCAAAGCCAGTCAAAAAGTATAGCCATTTAGGAATTTCGTTTAGGGGAAGAGGGGTTTCTTGCAATATGGTCTTCTTGGTCAATGAATTTGAGATTTTAATCAGTGGTGTAATTTTGTCGAAATCCTGGAAGAGGGGGGGGGGGGGGCAAAGTTGGAGCCAATTTTCCCTAATCAAATGAAACGACAGTGACTGAAAAATTATTACCATAAAGGCAAAGATAAACTAAAAAAACTGACCTGTTTCTCTGGATACTTGAATTATGCAGGTTTATCCTAGTTTTGACAATTTTTTTGCATAAACTAAATTTTAGGGAGGGGGGGGGACTATGGTTGTGGAGGGGAAAAGGGATTAGGAATGGAGGGGGCAGTTGTCCCCCTTGTCCCATAGAAAACTAAACCCCTGGTCTTAAGTTTCAAGCAGTTCAGAAGAAAATGTTGTGTTGGCCCGTTTTTGGACCATATTTCTTCAGAGCCCGTGCTCCCAATTATTTTTGGTTTTTACTGCAGGTTCACCTTGGCCCAAACACTTGCCACTCAAAGTTTCAAAATGATCATAGCAATTAGCTTTTTTGGTCTCTCCTGGGCCCCTAGCACTCGCCCCTAATTCCCATTAAAATGTGCGATCTTCCTGGCCAAGCGAACGATTCTGAAAAGTTTCAAACATGTGACACACCGAACATCAAACATGTCCTCTTTTCCCACAATGAATCCTACTTCTAAACATTTAGTAACTTTGATAGTTTATAGCTCTTGTTCCATGGGCTCTGGGGGTTTTGTTAGCTTTTAAGGCATAGCTATTAGACCTTTCGACAATTATTGTAAAATGACCATTTCATAATTTTGTTTGATTAACTTCAAAGTTATTTGTACTATTTTGTAGTAATTTTGCTGAAATAACTTCAATATGAGTAGAGATGACCCTATAACTCCCACGCCCACACCATATACGGGCATAGAGTCCCTAGGGGAAATGGATTTCTGAGAAATTGATTGCGTAATCGATTGGGAATTTGGAACACCTGTGCTGTCAGTCATTAATCAAATTGTTTCCAGGCAAAGTTTAATAATGTCTGACAGGTACTGTCAACATTTTTCCAGGAATAGATCCAAGTCATTAATGTCTTTGCCTCGGAAACAACTCTTTTGATCGAACTCCAAAAGATATTAATAACCAAACGCCATGGAAACAATTCTCCAAGAAACATCTTAGCGATGAATTGTTTTAGCGCGGGAATCAGGTTTCTTATTAATTTGAAATGCGTCAGCGCAGAGATGCCAAAAACAAAAGGAACACGCTGAAATTACGTTTAGGGATTATTTGGGCGAAACTGTTTTAGACAGGTTATGGAATTATTTCGGCGAAACAGTTAGAGACATTTTAAAAGATGATTTTAAAAGATGATTTTAGAAGAGGATTTGAGGATGAAACTCTGTGGTCGTTATAATACACAAGTTCCATTTGAACAATGTTGTGAGGTCCCCTACCACAACCCCAAAGGGTTCCGATCCCCCCCACCCCAACCAAGAAGGAAGCCACCGGTCCTCAAAGGTTCTCCGCATTCCCAAAGGGCCCCGGCACCCCAAAGGCTCCTGAGCCACCATTTTAATACTTTTTTAAGGCTTTATTATATCTTTTTAGAACAAATTATTATTTTAGGGAATTATTTCAGCGAAACAGTTAGAGACATTTTAAAAGATGATTTTTGAAGAGATTTTAGAAGAGGATTTGAGGGTGAAACTCTGTGGTCGTTATAATACACAAGTTTCATTGAAGAGTGTCGTAAGGTCCTCTACCCCAACCCCAAAGGGTTCCGATCCCCACCACCCCAACCCCGAAGGAAGCGCCCGGTCCTCAAAAGGTCCCCCCAAGCTCCCAAAAGACCACCCGGCCCTCAAGGGACCCACAGACCCTCAAAGGCTCTCCCCGAGCCCCGTCTTTCGTTGATGTGTGTTGTCTGAAACTTATGATTTGGGATATGTAAATTACTATTTCGGACTTTTCTGAGCTAGATTTCTTAGTCTTTCGTTGGTGTGTGTTGTCTGATACCTATGATTTGGGATGGATGGATTGCTATTTTTGACTTTTCTGAGCTGGATTTCTTAGCCGTTCATAGGTGTGTGTTGTTTGAAACTTATGATTTGGGATGGTTAATTTGCTATTTTTGACTTTTCTGAGCTAGGTTTCTTAGCCGTTCATAGGTGTGTGTTGTCTGAAACCTATGATTTGAGATATGTAAATTACTATTTCGGGCTTTTCTGAGTTGGATTTCTTAGTCTTTCTTAGGTATGTGTTGTCTGAAACCTATGATTTGGGACGTGTGGGTTGCTATTTTTTGACTTTTCATAGCCAGATTTCTTAGTCTTTCGTAGGTGTGTGTTGTCTGAAACCTATGATTTGGATTGTGTGGATTGCTATTTTTGACTTTTCTGAGCTGGATTTCATAGCCTTTCGTAGGGATGTGTTGACTGAAACCTATGATTTGGGATGAGTGGTTTGCTTTTTGGACTTTTCAGAGCTGGATTTCCTAGCCGTTCATAGGTGAGTGTTGTCTGAAACCTATGATTTGGGATGGTTAATTTGCTATTTTTGACTTTTCTGAGCTAGGTTTCTTAGCCTTTCATAGGTGTGTGTTGTCAGAAAATTATGATTTGGGATGTGTAGTTTGCTATTTCAGGCTTTTCTGAGCTAAGGTTTCCTAGCATTTCCTAGGTGAATGTTGTCTGAAACCAATAGTTTGGGATGATTAGTTTGCTATTTCAGGCTTTTATGAGCTAGGTTTCTTAGCCTTTCGTAGGTGTGTGTTGACTGAAACTTATGATTTGGGATATGTAATTTGCTATTTCCGACTTTTCATAACCGGATTTCTTAGTCTTTCGTAGGTGTGTGGTGTCTGAAACCTATGATTTGGGATGTGTGGGTTGCTATTTTTGACTTTTCTGAGCTGGATTTCTTAGCCTTTCGTAGGTGTGTGTTGACTGTAACCTATGATTTGGGATGGTTAATTTGCTATTTTTGACTTTTCTGAGCTAGATTTCTTAGCCTTTCATAGGTGTGTGCTTTCAGAAAATTATGATTTGGGAGGTGTAGTTTGCTTTTTGGACTTTTCAGAGCTAGGATTCTTAGTCACTCTTAGGTGTTTGTTGTCTGAAACTTCGAGTTTGGGATGAGTAGTTGGCTATTTCAGACTTTTCTGAGCTAAGGTTTCTTAGTATTTCGTAGGTGAATGTTGTCTGAAACTTATGATTTGGGATATGTAAATTACTATTTCGGGCTTTTCTGAGTTGGATTTCTTAGTCTTTCATAGGTGTGTGATGTCTGAAACCTATGATTTGGGATGAGTGGTTTGCTTTTTGGACTTTTCTGAGCTGGATTTCTGAGCCTTTCGTAGGTGTGTGTTGACTGAAACCTATGATTTGGGATGTGTAGTTTGCTATTTTTGACTTTTCTGAGCTAGGTTTCTTAGCCTTTCATAGGTATGTGTTGTCAGAAAATTATGATTTGGGATGTGTTGTTTGCTATTTCAGGCTTTTCTGAGCTAAGGTTTTCTAGTATTTCGTAGGTGAATGTTGTCTGAAACCAATAGTTTGGGATGAGTAGTTTGCTATTTTTGACTTTTCTGAACTAGGTTTCTTAGTCTTTCGTTGGTGTGTGTTGACTGAAACCTATGATTTGGGATATGTAGTTTGCTATTTTTGACTTTTCTGAGCTGGATTTATTAGCCTTTCATAGGTGTGTGTTGACTGAAACCTATGATTGGGATGAGTGGTTTGCTATTTTTGTCTTTTCTGAGCTAGATTTCTTAGCCTTTCATAGGTATGTGTTGTCAGAAAATTAATATTTGGGATGTGTAGTTTGCTATTTGAACTTTTCAGAGCTATGATTCTTAGTCCGTCATAGGCGTTTGTTGTCTGAAACTTCTAGTTTGGGATGAGTAGTTTCGCTATTTCAGGCTTTTCTGAGCTAAGGTTTCTTAGTCTTTCATAGGTGAATGTTGTCTGAAACCTATGATTTGGGATATGTAAATTACTATTTCGGGCTTTTCTAACCTAGATTTCTTAGTCTTTCGTTGGTGTGTGTTGTCTGAAACCTATGATTTGAGATGGGTGGATTGCTACTTTTGACTTTTCTGAGCTGGATTTCTTAGCCTTTCATAGGTGTTTGTTGTCTGAAACCTATAGTTTGGGATGACTAGTTTGCTATTTTTGACTTTTCTGAGCTAGGTTTCTTAGCCGTTCATAGGTGAGTGTTGTCTGAAACCTATGATTTGGGATATGTAAATTACTATTTCGGGCTTTTCTGAGTTGGATTTCTTAGTCTTTCCTTGGTGTGTGTTGTCTGAAACCTATGATTTGGGATGGGTGGATTACTACTTTTGACTTTTCTGAGCTGGATTTCTTAGCCTTTCATAGGTGTTTGTTGTCTGAAACCTATAGTTTGGGATGACTAGTTTGCTATTTTTGACTTTTCTGAGCTAGGATTCTTAGCCGTTCATAGGTGAGTGTTGTCTGAAACCTATGATTTGGGATATGTAAATTACTATTTCGGGCTTTTCTGAGTTGGATTTCTTAGTCTTTCATAGGTATGTGTTGTCTGAAACCTATGATTTGGGATGTGTGGGTTGCTATTTTTTGACTTTTCCGAGCTGGATTTCTTAGCCGTTCATAGGTGAGTGCTGTCTGAAACTTATGATTTGGGATGGTTAATTTGCTATTTCCGGCTTTTATTAGCTAGGTTTCTTAGCCTTTCATAGGTGTGTGTAGTCAGAAAATTATGATTTGGGATGTGTAGTTTGCTATTTGGACTTTTCAGAGCTAGGATTCTTAGTCCATCATAGGTGTTTGTTGTCTGAAACCAATAGTTTGGGATGAGTAGTTTGCTATTTCAGGCTTTTCTGAGCTAGATTTCTTAGCCGTTCATAGGTGTGTGTTGTCTGAAACTTATGATTTGGGATATGTAAATTACTATTTCGGGCTTTTCTGAGTTGGACACTTCTAAATTTTTTCCGTAGAAGATAGGAAAAGTTATACTATGATTGTGATTATTTTCCATGAAGATAAAAAGTTTCACTTTAATTCTAAATTTTCTTAAATTCAATTCCGACCTTTCTCAAAGAGATGAAAAAAATTAAAGTTCTGTTCCAAATATTTTCCCGGAAGAAGAAAAATTCAACTTCGATTCTGAATTTTCTCAATGAAAATGAAATAAGTTATTGATCAAAACTATTTTTCCAAAATAATATAAAAATTTCCACTTCAGTTCAGACTTTTTTCTCAAAGAGATGAAGAAATTTAAAGTTCTGTTCCAAATTTTTCATAGAAGATAGGAAAAGTTATACTTTGATCGTGAATATTCGAGTTCTATTCTGAATTTTACCAAAGAACACAATTCAATTCTAATTTCCCCAATAAAAAATTTAAAGTTCAATTCTAAATTTTTCGGTGGAAGAAAGAAAAAGTAATACCATACTTGTGAATATTTTCCCAGAAGATAAAAAGTTCTAGTTCAATTTAAAATTTTCTCAAACGAAGTGAAGAAGAATTCAAGTTTTCTTCTGAATTTTACCAAAGAACACAATTCAATTCTAATTTCACCAGAGAAAATAAAAATCTTCCACTTCAGTTCCTTATTTCACAAAGACATAAAGAATTTAAAGTTCAATTCTAAATTTTTCGGTGGAAGATAGAAAAAGTAATACCATACTTGTGAATATTTTCATGGAAGATAAAAAGTTCTAGTTCAATTTAAAATTTTTCTCAACGAGGTGAAGGAAAGTTCAAGTTCTCTTCTGAATTTTCTCAATGAAAAAGAAATTAGTCATTGATCATTTCTCTTTTTCCGAATAATATAAAAAATTTCCACTTTAGTTCAGATCTGGCTCGAAGAGATGAAAAATTTAAAATACTATTCCAAATTTTTCACTGAAGATAAAAAAGTTCAAGTTCTCTTCGGAATTTTACCAAAGAACAAAATTCAATTCTAAATTCTCCAGAGAAAATAAAATCTTCCACTTCAGTTCTTTATTTCACAAGACATAAAGAAATTTAAAGTTCAGTTCCAAATTTTTTCGGTGGAAGATAGAAAAAGTAATACCATACTTGTGAATATTTTCCTGAAGATAAAAAGTTCTAGTTCAATTTAAAATTTTCTCAACGAAGTGAAGAAAAGTTCAAGTCCTCTTCTGAGCTTTACCAAAGAACACACTTCAATTCTAATTTCTCCAGAGAAAACAAAAATCTTCCACTTCAGTTCTTTATTTCACAAAGACATAAAGAAATTTAAAGTTCAATTCTAATTTTTCGGTGGAAGATAGAAAAAGTAATATCATACTTGTGAATATTTTCACGGAAGATAAAAAGTTCTAGTTCAATTTAAAATTTTCTCAACGAAGTCAAGGAAAGTTCAAGTTCTCTTCTGAACTTTACCAAAGAACACACTTCAATTCTAATTTCTCCAGAGAAAACAAAAATCTTCCACTTCAGTTCTTTATTTCACAAAGACATAAAGAAATTTAAAGTTCAATTCTAAATTTTTCGGTGGGAGATAGAAAAATTAATACCATAATTGTGATTATTTTCACGGAAGATAAAAAGTTCTAGTTCAATTTAAAATTTTCTCAATGAAGTGAAGAAAAGTTCATGTTCTCTACTGAATTTTACCAAAGAACACAATTCAATTCTAATTTCTACAGAGAAAATAAAAATCTTCCACTTCAGTTCTTTATTTCACAAAAGACATAAAGAAATTTAAAGTTCAATTCTAAATTTTTTGGTGGAAGATAGAAAAAGTAATACCATACTTGTGAATATTTTCCAGGAAGATAAAAAGTTCTAGTTCAATTTAAAATTTTCTCAACGAAGTGAAGAAAAGTTCAAGTTCTCTTCTGAACTTTACCAAAAAACACACTTCAATTCTAATTTCTCCAGAGAAAATAAAAATCTTCCACTTCAGTTTTAAGTTTCCCAAAGAAATAAAGAAATTTAAAGTTCTATTCTAAATTTTTAGATGGAAGATAGAAAAAGTAATACTATGACTGCGATTGTTTTCCATGAAGATCAAAAGTTTCACTTTATTTATAATTTTTCTTAAATTCAGTTCTGATTTTTCTCAAAGAGATGAAAAATTTAAAGTTCTGTTCCAAATTTTTCATAGAAGATAGAAAAAGTTATACATTGATTGTGAATATTCAACATGAAGATAAGGAACTCCAATTTAATTCTGAGTTTTCTCGAAGAAGTGCAAATTGTTCAAGTTCTCTTCTGAATTTTCTTAAAGAAGAGAAAAAAGTTAACTCAATTCTGAATTTTACCAATGAAAATGAAAAAAACCTTCCACTTCTGTTCTTAATTTCTCAAAGACATAAAAAATTTAAAGTTCAGCTCTAAATTTTCTGTAGAAGATAGGAAAAGTTATACTATGATTGTGCTTAATTTCCAGTGAAGATAAAAAGTTTCACTTTAATTCTAATTTTCTTAACTTCACTACCGATTTTTTGCAAAGAGATGAAAAATTTAAAGTCAAAAATAGCAAACTAGTCATCCCAAACTATGGGTTTCAGACAACAAACACCTATGAAAGGCTAAGAAATCCAGCTCAGAAAAGTCAAAAGTAGCAATCCACCCATCCCAAATCATAGGTTTCAGACAACACACACTAAGGAAAGACTAAGAAATCCAACTCAGAAAAGCCCGAAATAGTAATTTACATATCCCAAATCATAGGTTTCAGACAACACTCACCTATGAACGGCTAAGAAACCTAGCTCAGAAAAGTCAAAAATAGCAAACTAGTCATCCCAAACTATAGGTTTCAGACAACAAACACCTATGAAAGGCTAAGAAATCCAGCTCAGAAAAGTCAAAAGTAGCAATCCACCCATCTCAAATCATAGGTTTCAGACAACACACACCAACGAAAGACTAAGAAATCTAGCTTAGAAAAGCCCGAAATAGTAATTTACATATCCCAAATCATAGGTTTCAGACAACATTCACCTATGAAAGACTAAGAAACCTTAGCTCAGAAAAGCCTGAAATAGCGAAAACTACTCATCCCAAACTAGAAGTTTCAGACAACAAACGCCTATGACGGACTAAGAATCATAGCTCTGAAAAGTTCAAATAGCAAACTACACATCCCAAATCTTAATTTTCTGACAACACATACCTATGAAAGGCTAAGAAATCTAGCTCAGAAAAGACAAAAACAGCAAACCACTCATCCCAATCATAGGTTTCAGTCAACACACACCTATGAAAGACTAATAAATCCAGCTCAGAAAAGTCAAAAATAGCAAACTACATATCCCAAATCATAGGTTTCAGTCAACACACACCAACGAAAGACTAAGAAACCTAGCTCAGAAAAGTCAAAAATAGCAAACTACTCATCCCAAACTATTTGTTTCAGACAACATTCACCTACGAAATACTAGAAAACCTTAGCTCAGAAAAGCCTGAAATAGCAAACTACACATCCCAAATCATAATTTTCTGACAACACATAACTATGAAAGGCTAAGAAACCTAGCTCAGAAAAGTCAAAAATAGCAAACTACACATCCCAAATCATAGGTTTCAGACAACACACACCTACGAAAGGCTCAGAAATCCAGCTCAGAAAAGTCCAAAAAGCAAACCACTCATCCCGAATCATAGGTTTCAGACATCACACACCTATGAAAGACTAAGAAATCCAACTCAGAAAAGCCCGAAATAGTAATTTACATATCCCAAATCATAAGTTTCAGACAACATTCACCTACGAAATACTAAGAAACCTTCGCTCAGAAAAGTCTGAAATAGTCAACTACTCATCCCAAACTCGAAGTTTCAGACAACAAACACCTATGAGTGACTAAGAATCCTAGCTCTGAAAAGTCCAAAAAGCAAACTACACCTCCCAAATCATAATTTTCTGAAAGCACACACCTATGAAAGGCTAAGAAATCTAGCTCAGAAAAGTCAAAAATAGCAAATTAACCATCCCAAGTCATAGGTTTCAGTCAACACACACCTACGAAAGGCTAAGAAATCCAGCTCAGAAAAGTCAAAAAATAGCAACCCACACATCCCAAATCATAGGTTTCAGACACCACACACACCTACGAAAGACTAAGAAATCCGGTTATGAAAAGTCGGAAATAGCAAATCACATATCCCAAATCATAAGTTTCAGTCAACACACACCTACGAAAGGCTAAGAAACCTAGCTCACAAAAGCCTGAAATAGCAAACTACACATCCCAAATCATAATTTTCTGACAACACACACACCTATGAAAGGCTAAGAAACCTAGCTCAGAAAAGTCAAAAATAGCAAATTAACCATCCCAAATCATAGGTTTCAGACAACACTCACCTATGAACGGCTAAGAAATCCAGCTCTGAAAAGTCCAAAAAGCAAACCACTCATCCCAAATCATAGGTTTCAGTCAACACATCCCTACGAAAGGCTATGAAATCCAGCTCAGAAAAGTCAAAAATAGCAATCCACACAATCCAAATCATAGGTTTCAGACAACACACACCTACGAAAGACTAAGAAATCTGGCTATGAAAAGTCAAAAAATAGCAACCCACACATCCCAAATCATAGGTTTCAGACAACACATACCTATGAAAGACTAAGAAATCCAACTCAGAAAAGCCCGAAATAGTAATTTACATATCCCAAATCATAGGTTTCAGACAACACACACCTATGAAAGGCTAAGAAACCTAGCTCAGAAAAGTCAAAAATAGCAAATTAACCATCCCAAATCATAAGTTTCAGACAACACACACCTATGAACGGCTAAGAAATCCAGCTCAGAAAAGTCAAAAATAGCAATCCATCCATCCCAAATCATAGGTATCAGACAACACACACCAACGAAAGACTAAGAAATCTAGCTCAGAAAAGTCCGAAATAGTAATTTACATATCCCAATCATAAGTTTCAGACAAAACACATCAACGAAAGACGGGGCTCGGGGAGAGCCTTTGAGGGTCTGTGGGTCCCTTGAGGGCCGGGTGGTCCTTTGGCAGCTTGGGGGGACCTTTGAGGACCGGGCGCTTCCTTCGGGGTTGGGGTGGTGGGGATCGGAACCCTTTGGGGTTGGGGTAGAGGACCTCACGACACTCTTCAATGGAACTTGTGTATTATAACGACCACAGAGTTTCACCCTCAAATCCTCTTCTAAAATCTCTTCAAAAATCATCTTTTAAAATGTCTCTAACTGTTTCGCTGAAATAATTCCCTAAAATAATAATTTGTTCTGAAAAGATATAATAAAGCCTTAAAAAAGTATTAAAATGGTGGCTCAGGAGCCTTTGGGGCGTCGGGGGCCCTTTGGGAATCCGGAGAACCTTTGAGGACCGGTGGCTTCCTTCGGGGTTGGGGTGGGGGATCGGAACCCTTTGGGGTTGTGGTAGGGGACCTCACAACATTTTTCAAATGGAACTTGTGTATTATAACGACCACAGAGTTTCATCCTCAAATCCTCTTCTAAAATCATCTTTTAAAATCATCTTTTAAAATGTCTCTAACTGTTTCGCCGAAATAATTCCATAACCTGTCTAAAACAGTTTCGCCCAACGTAATTTCAGCGTGTTCCTTTTGTTTTTGGCATCTCTGCGCTGACGCATTTCAAATTAATAAGAAACCTGATTCCCGCGCTAAAACAATTCATCGCTAAGATGTTTCTTGGAGAATTGTTTCCATGGCGTTTGGTTATTAATATCTTTTGGAGTTCGACCAAAAGAGTTGTTTCCGAGGCAAAGACATTAATGACTTGGATCTATTCCTGGAGAAATGTTGACAGTACCTGTCAGACATTATTAAACTTTGCCTGGAAACAATTTGATTAATGACTGACAGCACAGGTGTTCCAAATTCCCAATCGATTACGCAATCAATTTCTCAGAAATCCATTTCCCCTAGGGACTCTATGCCCATATATGGTGTGGGCGTGGGAGTTATAGGGTCATCTCTACTAATATGTTAGGGTTTAGTATAAAAAAGGGACACACAAGGGGGATTTTTCCTCCAATCACTTTTTGGGGGGATTTTTTCCTCCAATCACTTTTGACTGTTAAAAAAGGACTCTAGAACTTTTAGTTTCCAATCAAATAATGTCACTTCCAAGTTTCATCAACAATCCTTTTCATACGGATATGTTTTTTTTTTGGGGGGGGGGGGGAGCAAAGCCAAAGAAAAGACATTCAAGGCAAATGGCTCTACTACTAACACTAACGAACTACTACTACTCCTAATAACTCACTGCAGTACCAAGCCCTCTGAGGCTAACACAGCTATTCATACTTCTCTTAAATCTTAATCTATTTAAAGCTTCCCTCTTGATAACCTCCCAGGAAGTTCCCATTTCCCTTAAATATTTCTTTACGACATCCTCTTACCCCATCCGTGGACGATCTGCTTCCCGTTTGGCCCTAGATGGTTGGCCAAAAAAAAAAAAATTTTTGGGAGTCTGTCATCCTTCATCCACAGGACGTGCCATAGCCGTTTCAACCCTTTTCTTTATTATAAACCTCGAGAGCGGGATTGAACCCCTCTTTTTTTACAGCCCTCAGAAAATGTATAATGTAGGAAACTATGCCTTTTGAGCCATAGTTACAAGTTGACTGAGTTCAATCGAAATACTTGGCAATAAAAGCCTATTTACCAGTTTTTCAATTTTTTTCGGAATTTACGTCAAAGTAAGGGATTATGACACAGGGAAATTTGTTTTTATTTCAAATGAGCAAGCGCTTAGATTTTAATTTTTCTGTCTTGGCCAAAAAAAATTACAACATAATAGTATCTCCTTTCTCGTGGTTTAATAATTGCTAATACCATTGACTTTTTTTGAGGAAAGACATATTTTTAATGCAGAACAAGACACTTTTTTTTACTATTTTTGAGCTCCTCCCTTTTATATGACCTAATTCTCCTTAGTCTTCGGTTTCCTCACTATCATGGCTTTCATAATTGATTGAACAAAGATAAATTTTAATCATATAACCTGAAATAGTGGTCCTTGTCTTAGCGAAGAAAGAACTTCCTTTGCATTGTTTGCTGGGAAAATTATTTGTACGGAAAATATAGTTTTTTTTTTTATCCACTTTCTTGGTTCTATATGAAAATAGATGGAGATGGGTAGGACACATTTTGCAGAACAAGGATGACAGATTGTCATTGATTGTTCTTTTCCACCTTCCCATCTGGGCTAAACAAAAAAAGGGTCGTCCCTAAATTTGTGAGAAAAGGTCATAAGGAAGGCTTTAGAGGGAATAACTTGAGCGTTTTCTGAGGGACAGAGAGTAAAGTTTTACGTAATAATGGAGTGAATGAATAGTGGTACTGTTCTATTAGCTCGATGCCACGCAAGAAGTGAAGTTTGGTTAATACTAATGAAATAAAACAAAATAGAATGAAAATATGATAGTTTAGAAACAAATTCGGCTATATATTTGCACATTTGGGGAAGTTGGGGGTATAGCCAAGCGTATAATAAATAGGTAACCTAACCTAGGAAACCTTTTTCCCCTAAACCCCAAAAAACTAAAGTTAAAATATTGTTAACGCAGTGAGAAACCACTGTTTGCAATCAAATTATCCATTGAAACAACCTGTTTGACTAGTTTCTTTTATCATCTATCTTGCGTGGCATCGAGCTAATAGAACAGTACCGGAATATTATATGCAGCTGTACTGGCTGTATTTGCTGTACAGTGTCAGTTCTAATCGGTAAAATTTAACAATTTTAATGATAGTGAAGGAATGAAGGGATTCATTACAACTAATCTGGGAGTGAGACTAATTTCACTTTAGGTAATTATTTGTTTATGTGGTTTACCTATCTACGCTCGTATATAGTATGCTGTGATACAGCTTTGACTGTTTTTTACTTACCATAATGTGACACTGAAAATTCTTCTACAGAAACCGATATAGCTAAACCTGGGCCATCGTCAAGAAAACCTTCTTTGAGAGAAAAATTATGGAGAACAGTAAAGAAACCAAAGGGGCAGCAAGAAGTTCCTTTGTCAGCAGCACAAGTCGCTAAAACACTTATGAAAAAGGCAAATTTTATAAAGAAGAAAAGCAAAAATTTGGGGTTCAAAACTCGGACCAGGAAACGGAGAAAGGCAGAACAAGCGCAGCCCCCAGCAGATTAATATTTGAATAAAACAATTATAACAAAAAAAAATATTAAATAAAAATGAAATGAGCATAAAAAGCCTCCAAAGAAATATCTATATTTTCTTTTTAATCGGTACATAGATAACACCAAGTTTTCCTTCAAATATATATTGCCAGTAAAAATTATGACCGTCACGTTCTAACACTAAAAATTATTAGCTCCGATCTGAAGTGACATCATAGGTTCTTGCAAAAATGTTGTTTCCGATACGAGATAAGACTTCGCGAGCGGTGTAATGTCAAGACTTGTCAAAAACGAATTAGGCTTCTTCATAAAAGAAAATAAGTAAGGCCACGTAACTTATAAATAATTGTTGCGAAACTAATTAAATTATACATATTTAGAATCATCATTAAAAGGCGATTCTTTTGATATGTATATTGAAAAAAAAAATTTTCGGGGGGGGGGGGGATAATTAAAAAAAAAATCTGTTTCTTAAGAATTTTAAAAAAATAATAATAGGAAAATACAGCTAGGGTTTACATGAAGTGCCGGCTATGTGTACAAGCTGGCTGTAATCTTGTTATAAATAGTAAAAGATATAATAAATTAAACACTTACCAATAAGAAAGACATGTATAAACAAGAAGCCGTAGATAAAATGGGTCACAATTTAAAAAGTATAGCACAGCGTAAAGCAAAGTTTTTCTCGGGTATAATTTTTTTCACATATTAAATAAATTCACAACAAACCATTAACAGGAATAACAGGTTGAGGACACTGCAGGTGAAAAACACCAATGACAGAACTGCATTTGAAAACAAAAAATGCTAAGAGTCTTGTCATTGGGGGGATCGACCAAGCTAACCAAATATAGATCAGAAATAAAGTCAAACATTGGAGGAGGTATGGGCTGAGTGCTTGGCAGCGTTGTTGAACCATGGGAGATGACATGATGCACTAACTCTGCTAGGCACTAAACCCATAAACTCGTAGAACAAGGTAATAGTCAAAATATCACGAAAGGGACAAATTACACTCAATGACACTGTATAAAAACTAAGGCGCAAATTAAACTGAGGATAATTCCAGACACGAATAATATAAAATATTATAGGGAAACCACAAATGATAACCCCTATCTCTAAGCAACTTTTGGCACGACATAGGCACTAATTTTTGGTAAAAATACCACAGACAGAAATATGTGTCTGCTATGAAAACCCCACAATTTTGTGGGGAATCAGGATATCGAAAAACGTACATTTTTATGAATAAATAATAATTAGCAATTGCGAGGCAAAACTTAAATAACCAATGAATTGTCAGGGCTACGAACTTATTTTCCAAATTTTTGTTTAGAAACCCTAATATGCTGGAGAGCCCTATAAAGTGTAAGACAGCATATTGCAAAAAAAAAAAAAACCTTTATAAGAATACGGAGGGACATAAGGTAATAGCAATTTCTTCTTGTAGACAATGTGGAAGTTTTACTGGTGGGCTGTTTTATTGATATTATTCTTGGGAGAAAGTGCTAAGATGACAAAAACAAAATTAGAGGACGAGAAAGTACAAGTAGTTCACGGAGGAATTATAATGCAAATACGCCAGGTGAGAATTGTACAAAATTACTGGCAACTCCTATTTGAAATAGATTTAGAACATTTACAAAAAATGCTAGATACCCTAAGATTAAAAAAGGACTCTTATCGAAAGATCATCGAAACTTTTTTGTTGAAAACTAGTAACCGAGAAGAAAAAATAATTTCGCGAAAAACCAGATATGAAAGAATTGCAAACATATCCCATAGGTTCGAGCAATCGGTGCTTGCAAAATTGTACGCAATAAACAGACACGTAGAAAGCAATAATGCATGTGACGAAACACCGCACAAATGTTAATGTTCAATCACTAATAGAAAGAACAAAATAAAACAAATATAGCTTTCGAAGATATACAAAAATATTATTTGGAAATAATACATGCCAATATCCCGGAGGAAGAAAAGACAAAAATTTCGAGCAAAACATATTTTCATATTGAAAAAGACAAAAAATCGTTATGGCTAGCTCAGAATGAAAAAATCTCCAGTCTAAATTGGACTCTAGGGGGAAATTTATAATATATTTAATAGAATAGAGAATTTATTGATTAATGGAAGTAAAGAAGACAAGCCGTTATATGGAGAATATTTAGCCGCAAGCATGTTAGAGCTAATGACACATCTACAAATTTTAAGTGATTATACAATAGAAGTTCAGAGAGCATTAGGGTTATTACAGTTAGGACAAATTCCGAAACTTCTGTTGCCTCCAAAGGAATTAAAAGATATCTTGCAAAACATACAGTATTTTGTATTAAAAGAAGGGTACTATGAATTACCTTCGGGTTAGGACCCGATAGACCCTTTAAGCTGGTATGCTAAGCTATTAAAAGCGTCTTATTTTATATTAGCGGGAAACTCCGAATAAACGTGAAAATAACCCTAGTTCAGAAAAATAACGTATTTACCATGTATCAAACTTTTCCCATGGCAACAGGGGGCCTACAGGGAGTAGTAATCACCATGACATCAACTTCAGCGTACGTACTAGTAGAAAACATCCGAGAAAAGAATAATTTCTCTAGAAAAAAATTTGGATCATGGACGTTTTGGAAAATGGTATTTTTAAACTAGAACTGACCAAAAAAAGAACTAAAAAGAACACAAAATGGAAATAGTTTAAATTGCTGGGAAAACGTAATTTTAGAAAATCGACAAGGCATTCAAAAAAACATGCAATTTGGGAAGTTTCTAAACCTTCAGAAACAACTGAAGGAATTACAAAAGTAAGCGCATCAGAAGTATTGGTTTTTCAAATAATGTTACGCTAGATGGAACTTGTGTTCAAGACAGAGAAATACCAAATCTTCCACTAATTATATCGACAATGTCAGAATTTAATCTATGGCACAAAGATACAAATTTCATACTTAAAAGAGAAAATAGACTAAGATCAGAAGAAAACACTAATAAATTAATTCCATTAAAAATTAAAACAATTTTACCAGGCAAATTAGAAACTTTTTTCAAAGAAGGTAGTAAACATCTAGTAGAAATTTGGAAAAAAAATTTTATAGAACCTATTAGTTGGGCCCAAATGCTGAAAGATATAAAACAAGAGCAAGAAATAGCCCTTAGTCAAACAGAAGTTACACTGAGAGTAATAAGGGAAGAAAGCATTCAATTTAATGAATTATTTTTAGTAGGGTGCATAATGGACACAGTATGTGTAAGTCTATTTACACTTATAACAGTTTGGATTATTTATCAAAAGAGTAAATTACAAAATGTCAGACAGGAAGTAACCGAATTACAAGAATTAACGATAACGCCCAAGGCAATTGCAAATGATCCAAGAATATGCAGAATACGCAGGAATTACGCGTTAATTTTCAACACGTTCAAAATTTTTTTTGTTTTTAGTGTTTATATATGATTGATATATGGAATATTTATTACAGATGAGAAATTGGACAATAATTTGCGTTTTTAAGCTTCTCCAGCTAATTGCGGCCGAATTTAGGTTTATAAAAGGAGTATCGTTTCGCAGAATGAATACAATCAAACCCCTGGAAGGCTACTGGCAAATCACGATTAGGTTTGATGCTTCAGCCTTACATACCCTTCAGAGCCAAGTAACGATACTTGCAAATAATCTGGAAATGACAAGAAGAGAATTAGAAAGAACTTTTAACCCGCCTCCTTTCACACCCCCGCAGGTAATAGAAAAAGAAATAAAAGTATCATTATTTCAAACGCAGGCAACTTTGTTGTTCAAAGTACTGAACAACCAAATCAATGGGGTTCTAGAAGATATAAAAAGAAAAAATTACGCTCCAAAAACAAAACAAAAACGAACCAGACAATACATTGGCCAGAAAGAAAAGAAGCTTAATCGGTATTGTAGGGGAAATCTCAGAATATATATTCGGTACGGTATCTGAGACTACGTGGAAGGAAGCAGAAAAAACGAATAGGGAAAGTCGAAGTAACAAATCAAATTCTTCTACACTTCGTAGACAAACAACTAACAATCTTAAAACACCACAAAACAAGGATATCCAAAATCGGAGAAAAAGTTAATCAAACAATCAATACGCTTTCCATTTTTAAAAAGGAAGATAACCAATGCAGTATTCATAACTCTAAAACGAATAATAGGAAATCAAAGTGAAATAATAGAAGATATAAATCTTCAGATGGCTCTACAGTTATTATCTAGTGCCATCATGGAAATATCTCATGAATTTAATCAATTGGAGTTAGAGTTTCTAACCCTTTTGACAAAAAAATTTACCAGCACGACTCCTAAACCCGGGTAAATTAATAAAAGTACTCAAAACCATAGAAAGTCATTTACCTTATCAATTTAGATTAGGACTAGAACCAAATTTCGAGAATATTCTATACTTTTATTGCATGGCGGAAAACTATTTGCAAATTAAGCACGGGGAGTTATGGATATTTTTTAAACTTACCCCTAGTTAAAAATAAAGAATACGCACTGTTCCTAATAGTTACTTTCCCTACAAGGTTGACGAACACCACAAGCTGGATTAAGATAAATAATTTGCCCCCATATTGCCGACAAGCTTTTTTAGCTTACCGTTTTATGTGGATTAATAAATAAAATAAATAAATATATAGCCATTTCCAACTTAAAATATAGGATACCAGAGCAACAGGAAATAATCAAATGTCAAAACGATAAACTTCCCTTTTGCAACTAGGAACTATATCGCATCTACGCACAAGGAAAATCTGTGCTATTAAAATTTGGGAGGAGGTGGATCACTCAAATCCCCTACCAAAAGAATGTGATGTTGATATAGTAAGCGCAATTAATCTGGAACTATGGAAAAAAAATTAGTGAAAATGATTTCGTATTCAGCGTTCCACAACCCCTATATGGCACAGTTGAGATGCAAAATTCTTCTGGGTTGAAGAATACAAGAGATATACGAATAGAAGGGATGGGGCTAATTAATATTCCCCCATCCTGTCGTTTAACGAAACGAGAGACAATTATATCATCTCCAATGGTGGAAATTACGGAGATAAATATGGACAAATGGGGTATAAAAACCGATACCCAACATAAATCTTTTTAAAGCAACAAATGGGGAACAAGATAATGAAAAAATTAAGAAAGTACAAAAAGATGTTTAAAGAAATTAAATGATATCTCCATACCGGAAAAATAAAAGGAGAAACACCCAGATTTCTGACAACCCTGGAAAATCTCAATAAAAATCTGGACATAAATTATCCCATTTTCCAACAGAAATAGAAAGAGAACCACTTACTATAAAGGCCTATTAGCCTATAGTTGGGGGGTATTTCATAACTACTGTCGTGGTTCTGGGATTGTTTATATGGGGTCTTAAATTTTGGTATCATATGAAACATCAAACCCTCGGGGGAAGGATATAAGAAACCCTGTCTGCGCAAACTGA
This sequence comes from Artemia sinica, assembly GCA_027921565.1. Classification (NCBI taxonomy): domain Eukaryota; kingdom Metazoa; phylum Arthropoda; class Branchiopoda; order Anostraca; family Artemiidae; genus Artemia; species Artemia sinica. The sequence continues at coordinate 8,599,558 of CM051267.1, read as the reverse complement.
GTTAATTTCGTAACTCAGTTTAATTACTTTAATTTTCTTTTCTCTCTTTTAATTACTCCAAAAATAATACCCGCTTAAATCGAAACATTATGTTTCTTGCTGGATTATTTTTTCAATACTAAACTGATACTCAATACTTGATACTAAACTGATTATTTCACAATAAAAATTTTTAATACGTTGACTCGAGGTCAAACATTTACATATAACATTAAATCACTTGTTAAAAACTTAAAGTTGATAAAAACATAGTATATATATATATAAGCATTGTGTAATAACTTACACAATTATGTTAAGTAACAAAAAATACTTTAAAGCATCAAGCATTTTTTTTTTTAAACTTCGATTTTTCGCAAAGCAACTTAAAAAAGGGGTATAACTCTTTTTTTTCATCAGTAAACACTCGAATTGCGAATTTTATTTTTACAATAGTAACAAGTATTATTGCTGACACAGCAATAAAATCGCTTCATTATCAATCATAGATTTCACTTTTACTTTCATATTCATGAAATCATAGTGCCAATCGAATTGTCTGCGGTTGTAGATTTTTTTTTTTTTTTTTTTTTTTTTTTTTTTTTTTTTTTTTTTTTTTTTTTTTTTTTTTTTTTGTTTTTTTTGTTTTTTTTTTTTTTTTTTTTTTTTTTTTTTTTTTAACGATAGATTATGGTTTTGCGCAGACAGGGTTTCTTATATCCTTCCCCCCAAGGGTTGATTTTTCATATTATACCAAAATTTAAGACATGTCCCTCCGTATTCTTATAAAGGTTTTTTTTTGCAATATGCTGTCTTACACTTTATAGGGTTCTCCAGCATATTAGGGGTTCTAAAACAAAAATTTGGAAAATAAGTTCGTAGCCCTGACAATTCATTAGTTACTATTTTCCCGTTGTCTTTATATACTGTTTTCCTTAACGGGTCCAGACTGTGTATCACCTCGCAGGAGTGATTCGAAAGCCTGAGTATCCATTTTATATCACTTTTTTGAAACGTCTCTATCAGTTTCTTTGAATCTGCTTGTTCTTTTAAAACTTGTAACAATTCTTTGTTTTCTTTCGTTATTTTTGTGTTGCTTTTTACCACCTTTTTTAGCTTTTGCAAAAAGCTGATATTAGGATATTTTTCCTACCTCTGAGAGGATTCGTATTAAAACGGTTAACATACATTCTTTTGAAAAGTCTTCTGTCACTACGGGATGGCGCTTACTGGTTTTATTGAATTTGTTTAAACCATCTTTGTCGCTTATTGGTTTGAGAGAATTCGTGCGTCATGTCCTAGAATTTATATATTCACGTATAAATAAATTTTATTTATTCATGATTTTTTTTTCCGCTGATTTTTGAATTTTTTTTATTTAAGTTTTGCCTCGCAATTGCTAATTATTATTTTATTCATAAAACCAGTACGGTTTTCGATATCCTGATTCCCACAAAATTTGTGTGGTTTTCAGCGCAGACACATATTTCTGTCTGTGGTATTTATACCAAAAATTAGTGCCTATGTCGTGCCAAAAGTTGCTTAGAGATAGGGGTTATCTTTTGTAGTTTCCTATAATCTTTTATATTATTCGTGTCTGGAATTATCCTCAGTTTAATTTGCGCCTTAGTTTTATACAGTCATTGAGTTTAATTTGTCCCTTTCGTGATATTTTGACTATTACCTTGTTCTACGAGTTTATTGGTTTAGTGCCTAGCAGAGTTAGTGCATCATGTCATCTCCATGGTTCAACAACGCTGCCCAGCACTCAGCCCATACCTCCTCCAAAGTTTGACTTTATTTCTGATCTATATTTGGTTAGCTTGGTGGATCCCCCCAATGACAAGACTCTTAGCATTTTTTTGTTTTCAAATGCAGTTCTGTCATTGGTGTTTTTCACCAGCAATGTCCTCGCCCTGTTATTCTGTTAATGGTTTGTTGTGGAATTTATTTAATATGTGAAAATAATTATACCCGAGAAAAACTTTGCTTTACGCTGTGCTATACTTTTTAAATTGTGACCCATTTTATCTACGGCTTCTTGTTTATACATATCTTTCTTATGGGTAAGTGTTTAATTTATTATATCTTTTACTATTGATAACAAGATTACAGCCAGCTTGTACACATAGCCGGCACTTAATGTAAACCCTGGCTGTATTTTCCTATTATTATTTTTTTAAAATTCTTAAAAAACAGATTTTTTTTTTAAATTATCCCCCCTCCCCGAAATTTTTTTTTTTCAATATACATATCAAAAGAATCGCCTTTTAATGCTGATTCTAAATATGTATAATTTAATTAGTTTCACAACAATTATTTATACGTAAGTTACGTGGCCTTACTTATTTTCTTTTATGAACGAAGCCTAATTCGTTTTGACAAGTCTTGACATTACACCGCTCGCGAAGTCTTACCTCTTATCGGAAACAACATTTTTGCAAGAACCTATGATGTCACTTCAGATCGGAGCTAATAATTTTTAGCGTTAGAACGTGAACGGTCATAATTTTTATTGGCGATATATATTTGAAGGAAACTTGATGTTATCTATATACTGATTAAAAAGAAAATATAGATATTTCTTTAGAGGCTTTTTATGCTCGTTTTATTTTTATTTAATTTTTTTTTATAATTGTTTTATTCAAATATTAATCTGCTGTGGGGGCTGCGCTTGTTTTGCCTTTCTCCGTTTCCTGGTCCGAGTTTTGAACCCCAAATTTTTTTGCTTTTCTTCTTTATAATATTTGCCTTTTTCATAAGTGTTTTAGCGACTTGTGCTGCTGACAAAGGAAGTTCTTGCTGCCCCTTTGGTTTCTTTTACTGTTCTCCATAATTTTTCTCTCAAAGAAGGTTTTTCTTGACGATGGCCCAGGTTTAGCTATATCGGTTTCTGTAGAAGAGTTTTCAGTGTCACATTCTGTTAGCTCGCGTCTGGTAGATGGCGTTTGTTCCAAAAGCCATTTTTTTTCGTTAAGACTGTGGGTAAGTGAGTCTAATGTCTGAAAATCAGATAATTCATTGGTTCCTCCCAATTTTTCTTCCTCTGTGAATTTTACTCTTGGTTTATCACATCTTAAACCCTTATGTTGTGTTTGATTTTCTTCATCGCTAGTATCCGAGGAGTATCAAATATTTCTCTTTTTCTCTTGTTCGTGGTGTAGATTTTGTAGCCAAGACTGGGCTAAATACTCCTTCCACTTCTCCCAACTTTTGTGTGGTCATCAAAAAGGTCATAAAATCATATGGTCTTTCTGATATATACTGGGTGCGATGTGTACCAAAAAAACGCTCTATTTCTTCTTCTGACAGTATAGGCTGTTTTCCACGGTTTTGAAAAATAAACCTTTTTCATTCTATTATGGTGTATTACTTCTTCATTTTCCTTATACTGATGTTTTAGAACATATGTTAAGTTATTTGGTAGAATTTTTATAATCCTATAGGGTCCATCCCATTTCAGTTTTAACTTTTTTGTTCCTTCCAGATTCGTTTTTGTAAACATAAACCAAATCTCCTAAACAGTAACTCGTTTTATTTTTTGCTTGTTCTGTCATATTTTCTTTTGTTCTGTTTTCGCATCTTCCAATTGTCTTAACTTGTTCCATAGCTTTTTTTTCATTGCGCATCACCATCTCTTGCTTATATTGGTCTAGGTTGTAATATATTCTGTCATTTTGTATTTCATCTAAACAAATTCTGGGATCTCTTATATGTTGCAAAAAAAAATGGCGTTTCTTTTAAGGTACGTGAAAAAGCCGTATTTATTGCAAAGACTACAAATGGTAAATGTTCGTCCCAATTTTAATTTTTCCTCTCTTGCATGTATTCCCCAGCATGTAAGCTAATTCCCTATGCTTACGTTCAACCTTCCCATTAGCTGAGGCCATGTAAGACGAGGTAAAAACCATCGTCTAACCCCCAGATATTCTGTAATTTCGTCTAATAATTTGGCTCTAAAACATGGCCCATTGTCACTAAGTAAAACTCTAGGGAAAATCCCGTGTTTCCAGAAATAGGCGATTGAACAAAACTTTCGCAATGGTTTTTGTCTTTTCATCTTAATGGAAAAGCGTATAAATATGAATTAAATGGTCTACTATGGCTAGTACGCACCTGTTTCCTTTCCTGGAAACTGGTAAACTTCCCCGGATCCCAAATGTCTATTGACATTATTTTCTCCTACCCCTGAAGGGGTGGGGTATTGACCTAATTCAGCCCTTGGGGTCTTTGGTGGCGACTTTTGTTTGGCACACTCTTGGCAGCTTTGTATAAAAGCTTTTACTTTTGAGTACATTTTTGGAAAATAAAAATTTTCCCTTCAGTCTCCCCCATAGTTTTTTCTTCTCCCATATGACAGCCAATCGTTCTTCATGTGCCATCTGTAAAACTTCTCCTTCCAGAGATTTTGGAATTACTGAATAATTTTTAAAGTCATTTTTCTATATTCTTGCGATGGTCTATGATATCTTACTAGAAGATTTTTTACTTTTCGCCCAGATCAAAAAATTATCTAAGTCCTTTAAAAAATGTTTAAAGTGCTCTGGCAGTTCCGTTCCTTTTGATAAAAAGGATTTCATTGCTAAACAAAAATCATCTTTATTTTGATGCTTCGAAATTTTTCATTAGACAGTATTTCTACCCCTTCCAGTTCGTTCTGGATGTTGCTATCACATTTTTTTTTCTGTATCTGGATTTCATGACAATAGTCTGGTAATATATTTGTACGGCCCTTTACATATATTGGGGTATATGAATATGCTTGCAGACGTGTATCCACCGTGTCAGCCGGGCTGAAGTATTTTGCATCGTATGTAGCCAAATAATGATTTTTGGTGTACGCGTAAAATAATTTTTTTTCCAAAGTAAAATTGTCGAAAATATTCTGTGAAAACTACAACTGCTAAACACTCCCTTTCACCTGTCGAGTATTTTTTTTGCCTCCGACAGAGACCTGCTCGCGTATTGGACTATCGATTCTACTCCTTCAGAATTTCATGTTTTATAATATGGCCCCGATACCGTACCCCGAAGCATCTGTTTGCAAACAGAAGTCTTGTGACAAATCTGGTAGTTTTTAGTATTGGTGCCAGTAATAAATGCCTTTTTTATTTCATTTAGCGCTTGTTTTGCTTCCGCTGGACATTCGAATTTACCTGATTTCTTTCAAAAGGTTTGTCAAAGGTTCTGCTATTGTGGGGCATAATTTTTAGTATATCGTCTGAAATAGCTTAACAAACCACAAACTGATCTGCAGCTTTTTTTATCTTTAGGAGGCTGTAAATTTTCTATGACTGTAAATTTTTTTGGATTTGTGAAATAGTACCTTGGTTTATCAGGTGTCCAAGAAATATTAATTTTGGTACTACTATTTTTACTTTTCTGGTTTTAAATTTTAAGCCTGCTTTTTCAAACTTTTCCAGTATTTTTCCAAGTCCGACCAAATGGTCTTCCTAAGTTTTCATTAAACAGAATTACATCATCTAAATAGCCAAGGTATCTTTTTTCCTTCCTGGTTCGTTATCTTTTAACACCAAATTCATTAGGCGACTAAAACAATTGGGACTAAATGATAAGCCAAACGGCATACGTTCAAATGTTAACGTTCTCCCATCGTCTAAGATTACTGTAGCCTTATGCTTAGTTTTCTGCATCTAAAGCGATTTGCCCAATATCCTGCTATTAAATCAAAACTAGTGTAATATTTTTGAACCCCCTAACGATCTAAAATCGAATCAATTCTTGGTAACTTCATTACGTCTTTAACCGTGACGGCATTTAGTGATCTAAAGTCTATACATAGTCTCCAGGTGTTATCTTTTTTTCTGACTATTACTAATGGAAAGCACCAATCACTAATACTTTCTTTAATTATTCCCTGATCTTCCATTTCTTTTATTTGGCTTTCTAGCCATGGCTTTAAATGATAAGGTGTTTTTATACGGTGACTTTTTTGATTGGGGGGGGCTCTCTGTTGATATCTTGTGCTTGATTAAGTGAGTTAATCCGTAATCCACTTTGTGTCTTGCAAAAGTCCATTTAAAATCCAAAAGAATATTTTCCACCCTAGTTTTTTTACGTTTTCCGGTAAATGTTTCAAATCAAATTGTTGCAAAAAATCCGTTTTCGACATTCCATACTCTTCTTGTGGTTGCGGTTTTTAATGAGGATAAATGTTCGTGGCTAATGAAGTTTGCGCTTAATTCTGGACTGTTTAGAGATTTTATTTCCGAATTTGAAATCTTTTCTACTGATCCAAGCTCTACCTGGTTCAGTTTTATCTTATTATTACTTAGATTTGATAGTTTTAAGTATGTTATACCATTTTCAATTTTTATAACTTGATTTTCCACCGAAAATCATTGCGTATTCTTTTATGGTGTGTCCCCCTATCACGGCATCCATTGTTTTAACCTTTCCTTCTTTTTTCATTTAATGTAGCTAGAACTTGACTGATACTGTCGTTCCCCCTTCTATTGTGATTTTTCCGCTTATTTTTAGGTATAATTCGAATCTTCACTTTCGTTATTTGTTGTTACGCAAATTTGCCTATTATTTTTCATTTTGCCTGGTTATTGTTATTGTATTGGATATGGGTTCCCATACAATCCCATATTTTCCGATGGCATCTACTCCTAGAATACAAGGAAATGGTAGCTGCTTTCATATTATTACTGTTACTGTTATTTCTTTATCCCCTGCACTAAATTTTAGTGGACATTCGCCAAAAATTGTCAGCTTGTGCCCTGTCACTGATGTAGGGTATTTTGGCATCTGCTTACTCGATATTTGACACTAGGAGGAAACCTCTTACAAAATTCCTCTCGAATAATGATTTAGATGCGCCTGTATCTAGTAAACATGGTAAATTTTGAAAACACTCAATTTTAAAACAACGCAGAATCGGTAGATTATTATTATTTGCATTTGTATCACAACATTCTAACTATATAGGGGTCTTTGTAAGGAAACAGCTCTGTCAACCTTACAGGCTGGTTTCTCCGTTTAAATGCCCACTGTTTGGCCAAAAATTTCTGGGATTATCCCAGTTTTCTTCAAGCGCTGCTACTTTGACCTGGGTAATTGTTAACCGTTTGCTTCCTAGGCCTAAATTCTGATATATTATTAGGTGTTTGCCAAGTATATTAGTTGTTCCCTGTCTTCCTAAATTTCTGTCCCCCTGCGTTCTGAATTGGTGTCTTGTCTTGTACGTCTGGCCTTCTTTGCGTATTCTATGCCAGCAATCTGCTGCATAGTGGTTTGGTTTGCTACAATAATAGCAATAAAATTTTCTCTTAAATGTTTGTTTGTTTCCTGGTTATTTCTAAATATTTTTGATCGGTCCTTGTTGGTTCCCCAACTATTTGTCTTTGGTGGGGAGGTGCCCATATTTTCTATAGTTTATTAGCTGCTAATCTCTCAAGGTCATTGAATCTGTCAGCTATTTCCCTAGACGGCAACCCCTCGGCCTCCGTCGCGCCTTTTTTGGTTCACGATTCGGCTCCTCAAAGCTCACCCTTTTCTGTCCCCTTTCACATTTTCTATACTTTCTTGGGCTCCTATGTTTATTTTATTTGACATCTGGTCAAACTTTTTCATAGCCTCGTCAATTTTTTACCACTGTTTTCAACTATTATTATAGCCTGCTTCTAAATTTTCAGTTTCCGCGATAATATTAGACTTAATAACTTTTTTGGTAACCCTTGGGTTAAAAGTATGTAGTTGTAACTTTTTGTACTGTCCCCCTCGTCATTTCCGCCTTTCTCTAATTGTAAACACACGGATCTACAAATTTTGTCTGCATATTCCCTGATACTAGTTGAGGTACCGAATGTGAACTACTCTGTTCTTAGCCTCTCGGAGATGCTTGTCTCTATGAATCTTGTTTTAAAAGATTCAATTAGAGTACTGATGTCCTGGGCTCTTTTTCCTAATTGCCTCAAAATGTTTTAAGGGTGCTTCACCTTTAATTCATGGCTGCAACGCAAAATTGCTCTTGCACCTTATCCTCAAACTATCCTCAGACGAAATTTAAGTTAGTTCGTCGAAAATTTTTCGTATAACTCATCTACATCTGAATTTCCCGCCCTAGGTCTGGTATAATGTTTGCAATTTCAAAGTACTGTTTTGATGAGGGAATTTATTTTTTCCTCTGTGTAAAGACATTTTATTTTCGAATCTCTTAGTTTTATCTACCTTCCTCGAGCCCAGTTTTTTTCTAGTGGCCACCAGTTGTTGTGAGTATTTATTTTATGGTATTTTGGGGGTGTAATCGTAGATGCCTTTATTCTCCCTTTTATAGGGGAGATATAACTCTGACTCTTGGCCCTAAGGTAATGTAAACTTTTGGTACCGCGCCTTAGGCTAATGACCGAACTAATGAGGCGTACCGACTGGGTATAGTTCGAGGCTAAAGGTAATCGTAGAGAGGTTGCCTGAAAACACATAATTTATTCAATTTACACATAGTAAATTTACACATATAGATATGGCTACTGGGACTGGCTGCCCCAAGTAGACCACAAGTCTCAAAAACAACAAAATATATAATAAGATACTTAACAATTACAATGATAAGACAAAATTCCCATGTATTTCTAAAAACAACGACCAGAGTCAGTCCGGCATAAAGTTAGTAT
>CM051267.1:8527019-8590840 GCA_027921565.1 Artemia sinica | reverse complement strand
TTGGTAAAGTTCATAACTTTTAGCCCTCTCCCCGGGACTTCGGGGGATTAAGTCATCCTAAAAGACAAATTTCTCATATTTTCGACCATGCTGAACAAAATGGCTATCTCAAAATTTTGATCGGATGACTTTGGGAAAAAAATGAGCGTGGGAGGGGGCCTAGTTGCCCTCCATTTTTTTTGGTCACTTAAAAAGGGCACTAGAACTTTTAATTTCAAGTCCAATGACTCCTCCCATGATATTCTATGGACCACTGGGTCGATACGATCACCCCTGGGAAAAAAAATAAATAAATAAACACGCATCCGTGATCTGGCAAAAAATGCAAAATTCCACATTTTTGTAGATAGGAGCTTGAAACTTCTATAGTAGGGTTTTCTGATACGTTGAATATGATGGTGTGACTTTCAATAAGGTTCTATAGCTTTTAGGGGGTCTTTCCCCCTATTTTTGAAAATCAGCCAAATTTTCTCAGGCACGTAACTTTTGATGGGTAGCCCTAAACTTGATGAAAGTTATATATTTGATATCAGCATTGAAATCTGATTCTTTTGATGTATCTATTGGTATCAAAACACCCGTTTTCTAGAGTTTCGGTTACCATTGAGCCGGGTCGCTCCTTACTTACAGTTCGTTACCACAAACTGTTTGACAATCGCTTCCGGTTTCCAATAGTCAGGCAAAAACATCTATCTATTTATGAAGTATAACTAACTGAAAATGAAAAGTTAGCAAAGGAACAAAATTAGATTATTGATGAACTGGAATCAATTTTGATATCAATAGATGTACCGAAAATTGGCTTATTGTTTTGATTCCAAATATATAATATTTTTTAAGTATAGTGTTATCCATTAGTGGGCCTAAGAAAATTTGCCAAGTTTTCGAAAAAGGTCAAAAACGCCCCATAAAGTCAAAGAATTTTAATGGAAATCCCGCCATCAGATTCAGCGTATCAGAGAACCCCACTGTAGAGGTTCCAAGCTCCTATCTATAAAATGAAATTTTATAGTGTTCCGCCAGAAGAAGCATCACGGATTCGTGTTTATTTGTTGTTGATGCTTTTTCCACGGGTGATCATATCGAACCAATGGTACTAGAATTTCGCAAGATGGCTCGTTCAAACGAAAATTAAAAAATCTAGTGTCCTTTTTAAGTGACCAAAAAATTGGAGGACAACTAGCCCATGTCCCACGCCCTTTTTTCCTGAAAGTCGTCTGATCAAAATTTTGAGATAGCCATTTTGTTCAGTATTATTGAAAGGTACAATAGATATGTCTTTTGAGATTACATGACACTTCAGAACCACCAGAGGAAGGGCCGCAAGTTATGAAATTTGCCCATTGTTTATATATAGTATATGTTATAGGGAAATATAGGGAAATATTTTCCAAGGGAGGAAGGAAATCTTCTGGGGATGGATTTTCTATGAGGAGAATTTCCTATTGGGATGGAAGTTTCTGGGGGTGAACTTTTCAGGGAAATTTACATGAGGAGAATTTACCAGAATTTGTATACAGAATGTTTTTTATTTGTCTTTTTTCTCATTGTTGATCCCTTTGCTCAATGAACTCTGCACATGGAACTCTGAGGGGTAAGTTTTCAGCGGAGTTGGAATTCTCTTGGGATCTGTTTTTGGGGAGGGGGATTTTGCACAGGAGAAATTTCGATGCGTGAATTATCACAGGAAAAATTTTCCATGGAAAATTTCTGGGGGATAACTTTCTAGGGGGGGGAGTATTTTCCAAACAGGGATATTCCCCAATGACCTTAAAAGGGATTAGAAACTAAATGAATACAAGTTTTCTTCAAATAAAAGTATGGTAAGGAGTATTTTCAGGCAGAATCGTAAGCAAAAAATTTCTGGGAAGGATTCGCAGCATAAATGGAATTGTCTGGGAGTAATTTCCCGGCGGAAGAATTTTACATGGGAAGAATTTTTCGTGGGGAAAGTTTCCACGGAGGGGGTGGATTTCCTGGGATTATCTGAAAAATGATCAGAAATAAATACAAAAACTAGTTTTTTCTACCGAAAGGAAGGAGTGACACTTAAAACTTAAAACGTACAGAAGTTATTACGTGTATGACTGGGGCTACTCCTTCCTTAATACCCCCACTCTACGCTAATATTCAACTTTTTGTCCAATTTTTTTTAAGAACAATTCTTGAAACAAAAGGGCCGTGCCACCCTTGGAGTAAGCCCCCCCTCCAACCTTGGTGGAGAAGGATGGAGCCACCCCCTCCACACCCGTATTCTTTTCCCTAGATGCATCCAACACAAATTTTGAGATAGAAATTTTGTTAAAAATGGTCCAAAGAATATATAACAATGCTCTGAGCGTTTACACAACTCATAAGAGCCCTGGAACAAGGGTTGTAAGTTATGACCCAGGGGCATATAAGGTTTTATGGAATGGGTAGTCGTATAAACTTCAGATGTGGCTCATTTGATTGAAGTTTAGTGCCCTTTATAAGAGTCAAAAGTGATTTGAGGGCACCCTCCTCCCCCCACCTATCAGTTCCGAAAACCAGCATCCAATCAGAATTTGTACACATCTATTTTGTTCAGCATTGTTCAAAGGTCCAGTAATTAAGCCTTTGGGGCTGTCACCCCCCTGATTGAAGGGCAACCCAGCTTACCTAGCGCTCCGCAACGTCGCTTGACTCCTAGATTGTACCTTATGACATGCGCAAGAAATACTCTGATTGACGAAAAGCTACCAAAAGAAGTGAAAATGCTGATCCTCATGCCCACCATACCTGTCGAGCGGAACTCTCGTAGGAAGATGAGCCTTAAGCTCCGACAATTAGTTTTTTACTGTTTACATGTTTTAAGACTTTTGTGCTTTCACACTAGTTCATTTCTTATGGATGAGCTAAATGAATCTTTTCGTTTTCATTATATTCGATGTTAACTGACAACTTTGAAAGAGGTTTACAAGTCATAAAAAACTAGCTTCTGAGATTTCAAGATGGACATATTATGGAGACAAAATATACCAAATATGGACACAATATGGACAAATATGAACACAATTTAGCTGAAAAGGACACATTTTTGGATACTCAAGGGACATTTTCATTGACCAAAAAGTTGGCAACCCTGCTCCTCATATCGAGTTAATCTTTCGCCTTTTACTAAAGATTACCGTGAGGAGGGGCACTTCACGTGTCTTAAGAAATTTTTGAATGCCGAATGGCAGACTAGCCTACGCTCTTGTAGTATGTTCTAATATTCCAAGATTACTTATCTGACAAGCCCGATTACTTACCCTTAGCGTTTGACGAGACGTAAATGACATGAAGAGGTCAGTAGGACTACTACTTGAGGAAACGGTCTTGATTAGTGGTCAGACAAGTAACCCTGGAAAATGCAGGATAATTGAAGTCACGTATGAACAGAAATTCAATCTTTTTAAAAATGAAAAACAAATTATGAAATTATGAACAGATAGCAAAAAGGCACAGTAATTGTGAAATGTGGCACACTTTCCAGGGGTTTCTAAATAAGCTATGTTTATAGTGAGGTAGACATGATTAGTGTTGTTATTCGCCTAGTTGCATACAGCTTTTCAGTTGACAAGTTACCGGCTAGGTATTTGTTGTTATCTTTTGCAGATTACATCCGGGGAAGCTAATTTTAAGCGGGTAAGGGATGCTCGAAGGCACTCTTGGCTCGGTGCAATAACGAGCCAAGTCCTAGGTGCTCTTGAGTCCCCATTCTCTTAGGGCCCTCATTCCTCCTTCGTCTAGGAACAGTAGGCCTATTTCCATTCCAGTTTAGGAGGTTTCTCTAAAATGAGGAGTTCTTAGGTATTATAGGGGCAAATCCTTTCATTTGGGGATTTCATGGGTTTCTAGCCTAATACTATCAAAGATTTTAGTCTCTTTGGTTCCTTATCTTGTTTCTAAACACAATACTCTGTCTGGCGGGAGAACGCAATTCAAGAGACAAGGCTCTGTGTGAAGGGAACAGAGAATCAAGAGGCAATTCTCCATGTGAAGGGAGAACGAGAATCAAGAGAAAACTGTCTATGAGGAAGGAGGTGCCTGGAGCCCAAATGCAAATGACAAAACAACCTTGTGATTTACCATCTCAAAGTTTTATCTTCGTTGACGGGGACTCTGAGGTATGGTATTCTGACAGCTTAACTAATGTTTCCTTGGTCCATATATTAGAATCTTTCAATGAAGAATGAATTCATTTAGTTGATTATTAAAGTGCACTCTGTAAGATATTTTGGTACAAGGAATTGGTGTGGTCAGGGCTGGGCCTTGTTTCTATAGCAGGTCTTGCTGCAGAACCGTTAAGAACCGCTGCAGAAGGGAGTTAAGTTGAAACTTTCATGCATGTGGAGGCTAATAGTTGCGTAATATTGGTCCATACTCAAGGTCGTAAAATGATAGGGGCAGGAATCCCTTCAACCCTATAGAAACCAAAAGATTGTGCAGATTTTCAGCTTATTTATATATCAATATTTCTCCCCCTACCCATCAATCGAAAGCATTATAATACAGCTTGTGTTAAAAAACTGTTGAAAAATTTTGTCAAACATATAAATAGTAAGCCAAAACTTGAATTCTTATAGAGAGTAACGGAAAAGATCTAAAATATTCTTTTCTTAACCAATGAAAAAGAATGTGAAATAAAAACTGTCAGAAATTGTTATTATAAAATGACAGAAATTTCTATTAAATAAACAACATTATTAGGCAAGTGATGTAACTAAGGAAGACTTGTTTAATAGTATTTATTAACTAAGGCACCACGTTATATAGGTACTGTACCGTGTTTTATATTTTCCTTGTCACGTTTCCCTTATATTTGGGACAATTTTTTTTTATTTTGATTGTCCCAAATCATTGCTTATATTCAACAAATTTCGTAGGATAGTGTTAAACCGTGAAAAACAGTAAGCAAAACTAATCACCTAAATGTTGCAACTCCTTTGCTTACTAATTACCATATAATACAAAACAGAATCCAACGCCTCCTAGCGCAGATGGTTATGCGTGTGGTGAAATCAATGCCGGAGAAATCGTGTGGAGGCTTCAATAATTTCTTTTTTTTTTACAACAAAGATAAAATCCTTGAAAATAAAATTTACTGCTGATGTCTCAAGTCGATGCAATCTTATGTTTTTTGAAAATGTTTTTTCTACGTTAAGATGTTCGTGGCTTTGCCAACATATAATGTGAAATAGATTATAAAAATTAAAATTAGAAGTTAATATAGAACTTCAGGGTATTTTTGGGAGGATTTTAAACTAAACGAAAGACACCACACCAGTGATGCAAACGTGGTACAATTGTACATTTTGGTCATTTCACCCCTACTGGCACAATTTAGTACAATCCCACAAATATGGTACATTTTACAAATTATTGCACAATGTGGTACAATTCAGTACTTTTGTACCTATGTTTGTATTCTTTCATCTACAAATATTTTATTTCACCCTGATCTGTTCACCATAGTCAAGATAAGAGACAGACAAGCAGTCACCTATTTTCCTTTTTTCGTAAACGGACACTTCACTTCCGGCGTCCTAAGGTTGACAAAAACATCTTTCTGTGTATCAAGTCTTACCGATTGAAAATGAAAGACTAAAAATGAAGCTATACTGACACTTGGATTCGGGATGGTTGGGAATCTAGTGGAATAAAAACAAAAGCCAACTCACCCAGAGTGAGTCTCCTCAGTTTGAAAATTTTTATTAAGGAAAAAGGAGCCTGCTGAGAGAAATTAAAAGTAAGTAAAAATTTAAAATAAGGCAATCTAGCTCAACTATATATATATATATATCTATATTATATATATATATATATTATATATATATATATAGTATATATATATATATATATATATATATATATATATAGATATATATATATATATATATAGTATATATATATATATATATATATTATATATATATATATATATATATATATATATATATATATATATTATATATATATCTATATATATATATATATATATACTATATATATATATATATATATATATATATATATATATATATATATATATATATACATACAAATGGTGAACGTAGTTACCAAACTTTGAAAGCAGTGAAAGTTATCTTTTTTTCAGAATTGCATAAAATAATTCATTTTACTTGTAGATAGATAGTTTATCATCCTTCATCCTAGGGTAGAACTAACGTAAATAGTAACATTTGTAGGTGGGGGCAATTGCGGGTGGGTTACTCGCAATTAAGTCAAGGTCTAAAGCTATGATATAGATTTGGGTATATTAATAAACATATATTGTTTTCAGATATTAAATAAGTGTCCCTTATTTATATTTGAGTCTCTTAACTAAAATTGCTGCTGACCATTGTATTAGGTGAATGTTGTGAACTTGAGTGAATGAGTGCCTCTTCTCTTCTGAATGAGATGACATATGGTTTCAGTCTGCATTTGATTACTCAGATTCTGCAACAGGAAAGGTGTCCTATTTCAGGCAAATTGCAGACTCATGTAAATATTGGGCTGTACCTGTATCAGTGATTAAATAAAAAAAAACAATTTTTTTCAACTGAAAGTAAGGAGCAACATTGAAACTTAAAACGAACAGAAATTATTATATACAGCGCAATTGCGCTGCCTAAGTAAAGAACGATGTTGGCACAATGAATTTTTTTTTCCTTTAGACCAGGGCATTTCGTATCGAAGGAGTTGTCGTAGAAACTTGGAAAAGGGCTTATTCGATTGGAAATTGGAATGACTAATGCCCTTTTTAATATTGCAAAGTGATTGCAGTTCCCCTCCCACGTCCACCCTCCCATTTGCCTATTATGTTTAAAAACTAAATTTTGCCTTAAGATTAAATTAAAATGAACTGTGTTAATGCTAAATTCCCAATAAGGCATCTCAGCAGTATCCCTGCTGAAACTTTTTCTCAGGCATACAAATAGTAGCCAAACTACAAGATCTTTAAAAAAATGAAAAGATTTAAACTTTTATTTTCTTTTTCCTTGAAAAGACTATATCAATATAAAACGAACAGAAATTAGTTAAAAACAACTTTTTCCACAAAATAAGTTTTTCAAAAAAAAGTAAAGAACTCCATTAAACAAAAATGAGCAAAAATCAAATCAAATAATCTACCAAGTGTGAAACTACCACAGATCAGCATCGATAAATAAATGAAACCCAAAACGAAAAGAAATTACAATAAATAACCGAGTCAAACTCAAATGAGCCGAATTAACATGAGTAGGGCTCAAAACCCCTATGCCTTCCAAAGCCCGAACATAATTTACACTTTACTGAAAGTCCAATGAATGTGCATTGTCAGTTTAATATCATATACTGATATTTCGTAATCTAAATGTTAATATTATTGTTTTTAATAAAGTTATAAAGTAAAAACATTATATTTCTTCAGTAAAGTGCAAGTTATGTTCTGGCCTTGGGAAGGCATAGGTGTTTTGAGGTTGAAAGAGTTTGCCAAGCTTACAAATGGTCGTAAATGGCCAAAAAACAACGACTTTTGTTGGCCTGTAGTAAAATTTTTCTTTTGTAATATATGTTACTCCGAACAATTTCTTCAAGTACTATCAAGAGTAATGTACTGTATTAGAAGAGAAAGAAAAACAAAGGAATGGAGAAAGAAAGTGAATGAAAATGTCTAACGCAAAATTTCATAGATAGTACTTTATGTCACCGATGATTCCGCGTGTTACGCGAAGCGTAACACGCGGATCTTTAAAAATTTGGATATGGTACATTTTCTGTTTTTAGTACGTTTTTCATGCAATTTGTGGTACATTTTGCTTTGAGAGTGTTGGTAACACTGCACTTCACGCATTCAGTTTTGTCCAAAGGGAGATACCTCAGGAACGGCTAAGGGTACTACGTTGAAATTGTCAGGACATATCCAATAGGAAATTGAACTAAATCAAAATACACTATTTTTGAATTATTTAATTTTCTTTTGCGGGGAGTACCTTGCAAGATCTTTACACTTCTACCCCTGATAGATAAAATATCTTTTCGAAAAAAAATATTCGAAAAATACCCTTTCGTTGTATTTTATTGAAAAAGGGCATGTTTTTCGTATTTTAGAGTTTTCTGCTAATTATAAATTCTGACATACTGAGAGTCATTAAAACAAAAAAATGTTTTTGTTTTTTTCTTTGTATAATAAATTAAATTTAATTTTTTTGCATCATTTCTGTTTATTGGTCTTTTGTTTCACTTTTGGTTCTTTATGTAAAATCATGTAATTAAAATTTTGGTTCATGCAACTATCAAGTAGAATCTAGTCATTTGCTGCCTCTCTGGGGACATTTTTTTAGTTCTGTTTTTTGTTTTTAATTTCACGTTTTTTCGAAAATTTTCCAAATTCCTGATAATTAGTCATTGTATTCCTGTTGGTTTCAATCCTGTTAGAAAAAAGAAGAAGAAAACTGATATGAATTTACTATGATTTATTTTCGAAAAATAAATATGCTCTCAGGCAATTAGGACGTTTTATCAGAAAGAAAGCATGACTTTACTATCTAAAAAAAATATATAGAACCTTGATATGATAATGTGAAAATGTTTCACAACGTTTGAATTTATTAAATCATACTTATTTGGCTCTTGAGCTGCCTTGCACCAAGAAGGAGGCACTCCAGGGGCGCAATTTGCTATGGGGCAAGGGGGGACTGTCCCCTCCAGACCCACGCTTGACCCCCTTTCAGACCTCAATTTGTCCCCCCAGCTGAAATTTAGTTTCTGCAAAATATCTCGTCCAAACTAAGATATGCCTGCATAATTCATGGATCCAGATAAACAGGTCAGTTTTTTTTGTATATCTTTGTCTGATTTTGGCATTTTGAGTGACAATCTTTGTCCAAGTCTTGATTGGGAATTTTCCGTTTACCATTAAAATTTTGAGATAAACTCTGATTTTAGGGAAATGTTTTATACTGTTTATAAAATCTGAAGACAAGTGATAAGTTAATTGAATGTTATTTGAGTATTGCAACCGGAATTAAATTTGCGGCAAGCTTTGTTACTAGTATTCTTTTATACTCTTTGACAATCCATGATGCATTATCGTTTCTCGGCCTTTTGGCTGAGATCAAAGTGTATTTTGAAACCGGGGGGATGTCCGGGTTTGGTCCGCTCCCTTCACGCGATGATCCAGATTTGCAATACCTCCGGGATTGGCCAGGGTTGCCAACTGGACATATGTTATGTCCAAAGGACATATTCCTGTGTGCCGGGACACAATGACAGAATAGGGCAAAAAAGGGACATATTTTAGAAATTTGGGACATAAAATGTACATACTTAGCAATTTATGACATAAAATAGAATATTTCCCGGCTGGATACATATTTTTGTAAAAACAAAATGTTATTTTTCACAAAATCAGTATTAAAACTACTTATCTAACACTAAATTTATATTTTCTACTAATTTTTTTACAAACGTTAATTTTTTTACAAACTTTATTTTTTTACAGACGTTATTTTTTTTACAAACGTTATTATTTTTCGGAGTTGTTGCACTTTCCCGCAGAAAACTATTTACAAATACTCTTGAAATTCTTTACAAGTTTGTATTCTTTCATCTATAAACGATTTTATTTCTCCTTGCTTTTACGCTACAGTCAAGATAATAGGGAATCAGGCTCCCATTTAGTTAATAATCGCTTCTGGCTTCCAATAGTCAAGCAAAAACATATATCTATTTATCAAGTATTACAAACTAAAAATGAAAAGTTAGCAAAAGAAAAAAAATTAGATTCTTGATGATCTGGAATCAATTTTGATATCAATAGATATACCAAAAAATTAGCTTATTGTGCTGATTAAAATATATATAATATCTTTTAAGTCCTGAGAAAATTTTTTAAGTCCTGAGTTTTTTAAGGCCTGAGAAAATTTGCCAAATTTTCGAAAAAGGTAAAAAAAACACTCATAAATTCAAAGAATTTTAATGGAAATCACGCCATCAGATTCAGCGTATCAGAGAACCCCCTGTAGAGGTTCCAAGCTCCTATCTATAAAAACGAAACTTTATCGTGTTTGCCAGAAGAAACATCACGGATTCGTGTTTATTGGTTGTTGTTGCTTTTCCCAAGGTGATCATATCGAACCAATGGTACTAGAATTTCGCAAGAGGGCTCGTTCAAAGAAAATTAAAAGATCTAGTGTCCTTTTTTAAGTGACCAAAAAATTGGAGGACAACTAGCCCCTGTCCCAAGCCCTTTTTTCCTGAAAGCCGTGTGATCAAAATTTTGAGACAGCCATTTTGTTCAGTATTGTTGAAAGGTACAATAGATACGTCTTTCGAGGTGACATGACCCCTCAGAACCACCAGAGGAAGGGCCGCGAGTTATGAAATTTGCCCATTGTTTACATATAGTATTCGTTATAGGGAAGTATACCGACATTTTCAAAGGGAGGAAGGAGATCTTCTGGGGATGGATTTTCTATGGTGAGAATTTCTCATTGGGATGGAAGTTTCTGGGGGTGAACTTTTCAGGGGAAATTTTACATGGAGAGAATTTACCAGAATGTGTATACAGAATGTTTGATATTTGTCTTTTTTTCTCTTTGTTGATCCCATTGTACATGTTGAGACACTCTGAGTGGAACTCTCAGGGGAAGTTTTGAGCGGAGTTGGAATTCTCTTGGGATTTTTTTTGGACGGGGGAGGGCTTCAAAGGGAAAAATTTCCATGGTCGAATTATCACCAGGAGAAATTCTCCATGGAACATTTCTTAGGGATAAACTTTCCAGGGGGGGGGGTATTTTCAAACAGGTATATTCCCTTGTGACCTTAAAAAGGATCAGAAACTAAATGAATATAAGTCTTTCTTCAAATAAAAGTATGGTAAGGAGTATTTTTCAGGCAGAATCGTAAGCAAAACATTTTCTGGGAAGGATTCGTAGCAGGGATGGAATTGTCCGGGGGTAATTTCCCGGCGGAAAAATTTTACATGGAGGAACAACTTTATATAGAGGAATTTTTCGTGGGAAATTTTCCACAGCAGGAGGTGGATTTCTTGGGATTATCTGAAAAACAATCAGAAATAAATACAAAAAACTAGTTTTTTCTACCGAAAGTAAGGAGTGACATTTAAAACTTAAAACATACAGAAATTATTCGTATATGACGGGGGCTACTCCCTCCTCAATACCCCCCTCTCTATGCTAATGTTCCACCTTTTGTCTAATTTTTTCAGAACGATTCTTGAAACACAAGGGACGTGCCACCCTTGGATTAAGCCCCCCTCCACCCTTGTTGGAGAGGGAAGGAGCCACCCCCCTCCAAGCTCAAGTTCTTTATTAATCAATAAAAAAAAAATTGACAAAACTATCAAATTAATTACCCACATGAGAATAACTCGTGTGTGTGGTTTATATACACTCAACAATAAATAACTAATACTATCTCCAGATACCGGAATAAAAAGATTGCTCTTCAACTCTCCGTACGGTAACAACAAACAAATCCGCAAAAAATCGAAGTACCAAATAAATAAAGTGAAATGAGGAGCATCCACCCCAGAAAATAAATCAAATTAATAATTACTGATTAAAGGATTCATTAATCTAATTTTATTATTAACCAACGAACTATTCAAATCTATAAAACTATGAAATTTTATTCCAATTATATATAATACTATGCCTTGGTGAAAAACGGGACCTTTCAGATTTTTATTAAAGCCTGACGACAACAGAACTGCCACGGGTCCAATATGCATGCAAAACCTGATTATCATCCTGAAAAAAATATTATGCAAATAAAAATACTCAGGCAAAAGACCTTGAACGTGTTTAATCATATAAAGAACAGAATGGAAAGAAGAGAAAAGATCCAGTGGAAGTGATATTTAAAATTTGATACATACTTTTTGTTGACGATTTACTAGGGTAAGAAAACGGGCTAGGCAGGCAATTTTTTCCATAAATGCAGAGGTTTATTTTGTTGCCTCTGAAGAGGAATAATATGAGTTTTAAAAGTATTCAAAAAAATAATGGGACAGTAATTTATATATGAATGCACTAGAGAATGATAAAGAGATTTCAGGGCAAAAAACGGCAGAACAAATTTCAGATGATTCATCATACCAATATTTCTTGCCAGTTTCATTCGAAGATAAATTGCATGGCTTTTAAATGATAAACTTGAATCCAGTATTATCCCGAGATATTTAATATCATCAACTCTTTCAATTTCAATGGGTAGGCCTTGAATATTAATCATCATAATTTTCGGTGCTGTTTTCCCAGTACGAGAGAAGATGATTAATTTTGTCTTAGTACAATTAATAGTCAATTTATTTCTCGAAAACCATAACATAAGCCTCGACAGTGCTGATTCCAACCTAAGCTTCAAAGATCTAGAGTCGGGGCTGCTGACATTGCATGCCGTGTCATCGGCGAATAATATATTAAGGCCAATATCATTGATGCTATTACTGATATCATTAACATAGATAAGAATTAGGAGTGGACCCAAAATAGAGCCTTGTGGACTCCGACTGACTGAGATTGAGATACTGATGAGGAAAAAGTAATCACCTCCGTTCTACATACTGATTTCGGTTTTTTTAGGTAAGACATTACTAAGTCATTAACTGGGCCTCTTATGCCGCAGTTATCAAGTTTAGTATGCAATATTTTATGGGAAATCGTATCAATGCCTTTTTAATGTCAATAAAAATTGTAGCAGGAATATCACCTTTGTCGAGGGCGTCATGAACAAACTGAGTCATTGCCATAATAGCATGCTCAGTAGAGTGAGACTTCCGAACCCAAATTGCCTCGGACTAAACAAATTTAGATTTCATTAGAAAGCTGACTATACTGTTATATAGGCACTTTTCAAACAACTTCCCAATGTAGACAGGATCGAAATCGGCCGATAGTTTGTTGGGTTCTTCGGCCTCCTCCTTTATACAAAGAGATGAATTCTTGCAGACTTGAAACAAGAAGGAAATCTTCCGGTTTTAAACAGAAGTTGAACACATGGAAAGTGGGTTTACAATATTTGGTGCTATGCACTTAATCAGATTAGTCGATGACCCATCGGTCCCTTCCGAAGATCCATTCTTTAAAAGGTTTGTTGTAAGTAAAAGTTCATCTGGGGTTACAGGAGTAAGAAAAATGGAGCAATTGAGAGACGAGGGGTAGATATGATTGAAAGTCCTCTCCAGTTTCATTATCCAGATGATGGGCCAGGTTGTTTCCAGCAGTTGACGCGGTTTCCTCGCCAATTTTTGCAAAGTGTATATTTAAAGCATTGATAACTTCCACTTTCCCTGTAGCCAGTTTAGTTCCATCTTCAGCTATTAATTCATCAGGAAGATCATGGGTCTTATGTTTTCCTAAGCACTTATTAATTATTTCCCATGTCTTCTTGGGGACCCTCCTGCTTCAACAAATGCTTTGGCGAAGTAATGACTTTTTTGCTGATCTTAAAATTTTTGTTAAATAATTTTTGTATCTGCGAAATTCAGCTAATTTAACTTCAGATGGATGCATTAAGTATGCCTTATATAACAGATTCTTATTTTTTATTGATACCAGCAATCCAGGAGATATCCAAGGCTTAATCGGCTTTATACTGTTTCTTCTTGATATTTGACGGAGAGGGAAAGCATTATTGAAACAACGTTTAAACTGATTCACAAAACATTCAGCAGCAAAATCAGGGTCCGAAGACTCTAAACAAGAAGAAAAGTCACTTGAAGAAAGCAATACTTTAAGTTTACTTAAGGAGTTTCTATTAGTCATCCTCATTTTTCTTTTAGTAGGCCTATTAAACTCTGTAATCAAGTGAAAGTCGGTCACAAGCATCAAATGGTCTGAAAAATCTTCAATAACCACATCACTAGACTTAAGTTCCAGATTCGTAAGCAAATTATTAATAAGGGAAGCAGAATCTTTCGTTATTCTTGTTGGGACTCCATAAGCTGGTAAGAACCATTTACATCTATTTTAACTGCCAAAAATTCAAGTCAGCCCCGTCAGAAGATATTACGTGGAAATTACCACTTGAATTATCAGAATTATATAAATCAATATTAAAGTCACCCATGAAAACTATTTTTGGATACTTTTTCGAGGCAATAAGCACAAAATCATCAAGAAGTCCCATGAATTTTGAAGCAGGAGAACTTGGACGCCGGTAAAAACACAACACAAAATTTTCATACCATTTACATCTATTTTAACTGCCAAAAATTCAAACGCCATTTCAAGATATAGGTGATCAAATTCGCTCACCAGATCTGACTGAATTGTTGATTCAATGAAAAAACCTACCCCTCCCTGTTTTTTATTAATCCGATTCTTATGAAAAAAAGTATAATCCTGTTTATTAATAAATGTCATTGTCGAATCATTTAAAAATGTTTCACAAGAGGTGAAGACATCTATATTATGATGAGAAATAAACAGGTATATTTGATCAAAAATATTTAGTAACCCGCGACAGTTCAAAAATGCTATTCTAAAATTAGAGCCTTTATTTAAAACTTGGGTGGGGAGTAGATATTTATTTTTGGGATAGAATGAACCATCATATCAAAAACATCGTCATCATTGCATAAATTCTCAAATATTTTACCTAAATCAAGGGGGAGCTCCTCAAAATTACGAATTCTATTATCCATTATCTCGATGCTGGGTATACTTATTGACAAAAAGTGACTTAACAACCATACGGAGAGTTAAAGGATACACAATTGTAACCAGAACTTCATCTGAAAGAGACAAACATAAACAAAAAACTAGAACTTTATAACATGAAAACCTTATATAAGGAAAATAAGGAATAGTATGGCACAAAGTAAAGAAATTAAATATAACAGTTTTGATAACAAAAAAAAAAACAAAGTAAGAAAAAACCAAATAATACTCATTATGATACTTTTGCGAACGGGCCTCCGAAAATAAGATAATCATAATCCTCACACAATCATAAACTATCAAATAACTTAACAACCAGACCACTAAACACAAAATAACAAAACACTCCACAAAATCATATAATCTAAACTCAGATACTACTATCCAATTCAGTTATTGATCAGCTCTCTCCCATATCACCGAACCATTTTTTTTATCTCAAGCCATACGTGGGTTCCTTTTGTTTTTAACCCGAGAAGCAATAATCATTCCAGACTCCTTCATCTCTTTTGCTTTAGTGAGGAATCCTGTGCGTAAAGTGTTTAAGTGCTGGAGGAAGGTCCGTGCAAATTCTTATTCCAGAGCCCTTAAGCTTGGATACGTTTTGCATAACTAAATACGCTTCATCTTCATTCCTGAGCCTAATTAGCACTGGATTAACTGCCGGTTTACGTGTCTGACTTTAATTACGGCGTCTATTCGTTATATTAACAGTTTTTTCCACCTAAGCGGTAACATTTGTTAATTGACAAAGATGACTCAATTTTTAAGGTATTCTTAAGTAGATCTTTCACGTGAGCTTCAAGGGATTGATTTGGATTAATATCTGTAGGTAAGCCGTGTATGATCAAGTTCGAACTTCTTTCTTTTACTTCAATTAGTAGCATTTGACGCTCGAGCAACGAGTTCTTCTGCTTTTGCTCTTCCAGTGACCTTTCTAATTCGGCTATTTTTCTATCTCTTTCTAAAGCCTCATTCTTTAACTCCTGTATTTCAGAAGACAAATTTTAACTGCAGTTATTAAATCACCCTGCTTACTAAGTAGTCGGTAAATTTTTGGTACTTGGGGATTCGTCCGTTTGTAACCCCTGTTCACACTGTAAAGTTTTTACGTTTGGGACCCTGTAATATGTCACATATTTATTAGTTGAAAGAAAAAAGTATAAAATTTGATGTTGTTAAGCCAATAATGGGACATTTAAAATTGATCAATGAGCCCTTTTGAAAAAAATATTTTTTCTTGTTAAACTTACATGTTTGAAATATACGGAAGAATTGTGCCTAAAATCCCAAGCATATATGAGAGAGTTGAGCCTATACTGTATAGACTTCTGATGCATTTTGTTTTGAAAATACTCTGTAATTATTAAATACTGATTTTTAAATTTAATTTAGAATCGAATCAAATTGCTGAAATTTAGATTATGTCACAAAGGCTAGTCTTAAAATGTTAAATGCCCTTGGTCCCCCCACATTTCATCAAGTCAATTGCGTTGGCAACATATCAAACTAAAAATTCCTTCGCTACCGCTAAGATTCTTGGAATATTTAAATAGGGGGGTATTTGGCTAGAGCAATTGATCGACCACTCAGTTACATTACAATTATTTTTGAGCCTGATTACTGAATATTTATGTTAGTAGGGTAAGAGATTCCATTTCTACCAGACGTATACCAAATACCATACCAAACAGGTTTTTCTGGTAGGTAAACAGGTCATTACACCTTTGCCGAGAGGAATCGATTTTTTGTGTGTCAGTCGATTAGAGAAAGTTGGTTTTTGTTTTTGATAAGAATTGCACAATGAATGTATCGTTTGACGTGGGCATTTTTTATGAGCCAATCAGAGGTTGTTCAATATACGATAACTTGATTTGTGGTTGGATTTGAATAAAAGAAATGGTTATGTTATTTGCTTGCGTGTATAGGAATTCCCATGTTATTTGGTTGCAGGTATAGATATTCCCTTGTTATTTGCTTGCATGTATAGGAATTCCCATGTTATTTGCTTGCATGTATAGGAATTCCCTTGTTATTTGCTTGCGTGTATAGGAATTCCCATGTTATTTGCTTGCATGTATAGGAATTCCCTTGTTATTTGCTTGCGTGTATAGGAATTCCCATGTTATTTGCTTGCATGTATAGGAATTCCTATGTTATTTGCTTGCGTGTATAGGAATTCCCATGTTATTTGCTTGCGTGTATAGGAATTCCCTTGTTATTTGCTTGCATGTATAGGAATTCCCAAGTTATTTGCTTGCGTGTATAGGAATTCCCTTGTTATTTGCTTGCATGTATAGGAATTCCCATGTTATTTGCTTGCGTGTATAGGAATTCCCATGTTATATGCTTGCATGTATAGGAATTCCCATGTTATTTGCTTGCGTGTATAGGAATTCCCATGTTATTTGCTTGCATGTATAGGAACTCCCATGTTATTTGCTTGCATGTATAGGAATTCCCACGTTATTTTGCTTGCGTGTATAGGAATTCCCATGTTATTTGCTTGCGTGTATAGGAATTCTCATGTTATTTGCTTGCATGTATAGGAACTCCCATGCTATTTGCTTGCATGTATAGGAATTCCCACGTTATTTCTTGCGTGTATAGGATTCCCATGTTATTTGCTTGCGTGTATAGGAATTCCCATGTTATTTGCTTGCATGCATAGGAATTCCCATGTTATTTGCTTGCGTGTATAGGAATTCCCATGCTATTTTAAGGGCTTACGTCCCCCCCATGCTATTATAAGAGTTTATGTCCCCTTCCTATGCTATTCCAGGAGCTTATGTTCCTTCCTATGCTATTATAAGGGCTTTTCCGTGTGGTTTTTCTTTACTTGGTACCCATTAAAAACAAAATTTTTGTGTTAAATAAGTAGTTCTTATATCTTTTAAAAGAGCTTTACGGGGTTTGAGACACTCTGTTGCCTGATTCCGTTTGATTTTTCTTTACTTAGTGCTCATTAAAAACGAAATTTTTGTGTTAAATAAGTAGTTCTTGTATCTTTTAAAAGAGCTTTACGGGGTTTGAGAGACTCGGTTGTCTGATTCCGTGTGATTTTTCTTTACTTGGTACCCATTAAAAAAGTTGCTAGCGAAAACCCCGTGTGGATGAGTTGAAATAAAAAATTTTAACAAGAAATGGCTGAAAAGTGTTTTGGGGGAGATGGGTTGATTGGTAGAAGGATGTATTAGCGAATTTAAAGTGGAGGGCGAGTTGCTAGCGAAAAATCTAAGCTAATAGGGTTTTCGACCGTAAACTCTAGTTATTTTGTAAGAAAATTATGGAAAATACAATTCGTTGGTTCATAGGTGAAACTTAAGTCCAGGTATGGATCGAAAAATAAACTATTTCTGTAGAATCTGAGCTAATAAGGGTTTTTGACCATAAACTCTAGTTTCCTGTAAGAAAATTATGCAAAATACAATTCTCTCGTTCAAATGTGAAACTTAGGTCCATTCTCTGGTTCAAATGTGGAAAAACCCGTGTGAATGAGTTAAAATAGAAATTTTTTTTAACAAGAAATGACTGAAAAGTGTTTTGGAGGAGATGGGTTAATTGGCAGAAGGATGTATTAGCGTAGTTATAGTGGAGGCCGAGTTGTTAGCGAAAAACCCGTGTGGATGAGTTGAAATAAAAAATTTTAACAAGAAATGTCTGAAAAGTGTTTTGGGGGAGATGGGTTGATTGGCAGAAGGATGTATTAGCGAAGTTATAGTGGAGGGCAAGTTGCTAGTGAAAAAGCTAAGCTAATAAGGGTTTTTGACCGTAAACTCTAGTTTTTTTGTAAAAAATTATGGAAAATACAATTTGTTGGTCCATAGGTGAAACTTAAGTCCAGGTATGGATTGAAAAATAAACTATTTCTGTAGAATCTGAGCTAATAAGGATTTTTGACCATAAACTCTAGTTTCCTGTAAGAAAATTATGGAAAATACAATTCTCTCGTTCAAATGTGAAACTTAGGTCAATTCTCTGGTTCAAATGTGAAACTTAAGTCCAGTTTCGGATACTCATAATAATGAGGACTGATGGTTCTAATTCAATATTTTTTTTTCATAAAAACAAACTATTTTTTTTTAAACTTCGAAATTATTCAATTTTTTTTTTGTAAGTATCTTAAAATGACAAAATATGCTTACGGCTCTAACAATTGTACTCTGTGATTGGTCAGAGACACAATGTGGCTTTTCCCACTGGTATTCTATGTCCGGATATCGACACTACCTAGTCTATTGCATGTATTAAATCAGTATTTTTTACGCAGTAGTACGATAAACACATAAGTCATATCTTTTAAAAAAATGAAGATGGAGCATTTTAATAAAGTGTGTTCACATGTCAATGTTATTGTAGCATTGAATGCTGACAAGGAGAAGTATTTAAACTATGAAACAAGTAAAAATGGTAGCACTATTGGAAATGTATGTGTGCATTGTCATGACAGTAAGGAATTTAATTTCTTTGGAGTACCAAAAAAATTCAACTCTTTTTATGGTGGATATGCAAGAGTGAGATATCCAGAGATGATAGCACTCAAAGAAAATGCCAACATAAAAATAATAGTTGATGAAGAGGGACATCTTCTTGCCAGTGCTTGTGGTAACATGCTACCTATTGTTACACCCCATCGTCAACTTTCGGGTATTAGCATTCAACGGAAGATCAAAAGAAGACATTCATACTCTTCTACTAATATCATAAACCATATCTTGTTGATGTGCCGAAACAGTTACATTTGTAAAAATAATGTTGTAATAGACGGTGAAATTGCTGGAAAAATAAAAAGGGCATTGGCAGAAAATACCACTAAGGAATATAAAGATGAATCGATGAAAAACAAAGTGCCAGCAAACTTCACTACCATTAATCAAACAATTAATGAACCAAATAATAGCAAAGATGAAGTGCATATTGAACATGTGGATGACCCCCCATTAGAAATGTGTTCACATGCTAGTGTTATTGTAGCATTGAATGCTGACAAGGAGAAGTATTTGAACTATGAAACAAGTACAAGTGGTAGCACTATCGGAAACGTATGCGTGCGTTGTCATGACACTATGGAATTAAATTTCTTTGGAGTACCAAAAAAATTCAATTATACAAATGGTGGATATGGGAAAGTATCATTTCCAGAGATGTTAGTACTCAAAGAGAATGCCAACATAAAAATAATAGTTGATGAAGAGGGGTATCTTCATGCTAGTGCTATAGGTAACATGCTACCTATTGATAGAACCTTTCGTCGGCTTTTAGGTATTAGCATTCAAATGAAAGCAAAGAGGAAAAGAAAGGCCTACTCTGCTACTAATATCATAAACCATATCTTGTCTACGTGTCTAAACTGTTACCTGTGTAAAAGTAATGTGATAATAGACAGTGAAATTGCCAGAAAAATAAAAAGGGTATTGTCAGAAAATATCACTATGGAATATAAAGATGAAACGATGAAAAACAAAGCACCAGCAAACGTTACTGGCATTGATCAAACAGTCAATGAATCAAATAATACCAAAGACGAAAAGCATATTGAGCCTGTTCATGAGACACCAGTAAAAATTGTGTATGATTCAAAATGGAATAATGATTATTCTACTGATTACGAACTAAGAGAAGACAATAACTACAATATCAAGAGAGAACATGGTGAACCATTTTATGGAACAGATTCAAAATGTCCAAAGTTAATCATTGATATTAATAATGTATCATAATATATTTTTGTATTAATATTCTACATAACACTATTTCATTAAAAACATTACATTGTTATGTGTTCATTATTTTTTAGAGTAAGCTAGCACATCAAGCGTTTAGAATGTCTATTAAAACATCGACGATGTAAGAAAAGGAATTTGCGTACATCTATTGTCAAACACATGGGATAACATTGTCAAAATCTAGGTATCAGAATGAAAAATTGTAGGTAAGTAAGTAAGCAAGTAAGTAAGGAAGTAAGTAAGTAAGTAAGTAAGTAAGTAAGTAACAAACTCTTTCTTGAATTCACCTCATGGATACACAATGCAGAAATTTCATTTAAGAAATTATGAAAAAATTGTAAGCAAGTAACAAAAAAAATTGTAAGCAAGTAACAAACCCTTTCCTGAAGTCACCTCTCGGATACACAATGCAGAAACTTCATTTAAGAAATTATCAAAAAATTGTAAGTAAGTAGCAAATTCTTTCTTGAATTCGCCTCTTGGATAAACAAAAAAAGTCATTTCATTCAGAAATTATGAAAAAATTCTAAATAAGTAACAAATCCTTTCTTGAAGTTACCTCATGGATACACAACGCAGAAATTTCATTTAAGAAATTATCAAAAATTGTAAGTAAGTAGCAAATTCTTTCTTGAATTCACCTCCTGGATAATAAAAAAGACATTTCATTCAAGAAATTATGACAAAATTCTAAGTAAGTAACAAACTGTTTCTTGAATCCTCCTCCTGAATGCACAATACAGATATTTCATTTAAGAAATTACGAAAAAAATTGTAAGCAAGTAACAAACTCTTTCTTGAATACACCTCGTGAATACACAAAGCAGAAATTTCATTTAAGAAATTATCAAAAATTGTAAGTAAGTAGCAAATTCTTTCTCGAATTCACCTCCTGGATCAATAAAAAACACATTTCATTCAAGAAATTATGACAAAATTCTAAGTAAGTAACAAACTCTTTCCTGAAGTTACCTCATGGATACATAATGCAGAAATTTCATTTTAAGAAATTATGAAAAAATTGTAAGCAAGTAACAAACTCTTTCCTGAAGTCACATCGTGGATACACAATGCAGAAATTTCATTAAAGAAATTATGAAAAAATTGTAAGTAAGTATCAAATTCTTTCTTGAATTCACCTGCTGGATAAACAAAAAGACATTTCGTTCAAGAAATTATGACAAAATTCCAAGTAAGTAACAAACTCATTATTGTTTTCACGACTTAGATACACGATGTAGAAATTTAATTCAAGAAATTATGAAAAAATTCTCAGTAAGTAACAATTTCTTTCTTAAAGTCAACTCTTGGATACACAATACGGAAATTTCATTCAATAAATTATGAAAAAATTGTAAGCAAGTAACAAACTCTTTCCTGAAGTCACCTCTTGGATACACAATGCAGAAACTTCATTTAAGAAATTATAAAAATTGTAAGTAAGTAAAAATTCTTTCTTGAATTCGCCTCTTGGATAAACAAAAAAAGTCATTTCATTCAAGAAATTATGACAAAATTCTAAATAAGTAACAAATCCTTTCTTGAAATTACCTCATGGATACACAACGCTTTATTGTTTTCACGACTTAGATACACGATGTAGAAATTTAATTCAAGAAATTATAAAAAAGGAAAGTAAGTAACAAACTCTTTATTGATTTTCACCTCTTGGATACAAAAAAAAGACATTTCATTCAAGAAATTATGACAAAATTCTAAGTAAGTAAAAAACTCATTCTTGAATTCGCCGTTTACATGCACAATACAGAAATTTCATACTATGGGACCTCTACACGTGATTAAACACGTTTTGAAACTACATGCTATTTGCTTGCCTTTCCTTGGCACCTTTCCAAACGAGCGGGGATTCCCCCACTGGTTCCTACACATTGCAAAAAAGTGACGTCTCTGTGTCGTCTCTGTGATGACACACACATAGAGACGAGACACGCACAGATACGACACACAAACAGAGTCATAGTGAGAGAGATATCCAAAAAGTTGGCTTGATCTAGGTTCACTTAGAGTGGCGCGCCACTCTAAGTGAACCTAGATCAAGCCAACTTTTTGGATATCTCTCTCACTATGACTCTGTTTGTGTGTCGTGTCTGTGCGTGTCTCGTCTCTATGTGTGTGTCATCACAGAGACGACACAGAGACGTCACTTTTTTGCAATGTGTAGGAACCAGTGGGGAATCCCCGCTCGTTTGGAAAGGTGCCAAGGAAAGGCAAGCAAATAGCATGTAGTTTCAAAACGTGTTTAATCACGTGTAGAGGTCCCATAGTATGAAATTTCTGTATTGTGCATGTAAACGGCGAATTCAAGAATGAGTTTTTTACTTACTTAGAATTTTGTCATAATTTCTTGAATGAAATGTCTTTTTCTGTATCCAAGAGGTGAAAATCAATAAAGAGTTTGTTACTTACTTTTCTTTTTTTATAATTTCTTGAATTAAATTTCTACATCGTGTATCTAAGTCGTGAAAACAATAAAGCGTTGTGTATCCATGAGGTAATTTCAAGAAAGGATTTGTTACTTATTTAGAATATTGTCATAATTTCTTGAATGAAATGACTTTTTTTGTTTATCCAAGAGGCGAATTCAGAAAGAATTTTTTACTTACTTACTTACTTACAAATTTTTCATAGTTTCTTAAATGAAGTTTCTGCATTGTGTATCCAAGAGGTGACTTCAGGAAAGAGTTTGTTACTTGCTTACAATTTTTTCATAATTTATTGAATGAAATTTCCGTATTGTGTATCCAAGAGTTGACTTTAAGAAAGAAATTGTTACTTACTGAGAATTTTTTCATAATTTCTTGAATTAAATTTCTACATCGTGTATGTAAGTCGTGAAAACAATAATGAGTTTGTTACTTACTTGGAATTTTGTCATAATTTCTTGAACGAAATGTCTTTTTGTTTATCCAGCAGGTGAATTCAAGAAAGAATTTGCTACTTACTTACAATTTTTTCATAATTTCCTTAATGAAATTTCTGCATTGTGTATCCACGATGTGACTTCAGGAAAGAGTTTGTTACTTGCTTACAATTTTTTCATAATTTCTTAAATGAAATTTCTGCATTATGTATCCATGAGGTAACTTCAAGAAAGAGTTTGTTACTTACTTAGAATTTTGTCATAATTTCTTGAATGAAATGTGTTTTTTATTGATCCAGCAGGTGAATTCGAGAAAGAATTTGCTACTTACTTACAATTTTTGATAATTTCTTAAATGAAATTTCTGCATTGTGTATTCACGAGGTGTATTCAAGAAAGAGTTTGTTACTTGCTTACAATTTTTTTCGTAATTTCTTAAATGAAATATCTGTATTGTGCATTCAGGAGGAGGATTCAAGAAACAGTTTGTTACTTACTTAGAATTTTGTCATAATTTCTTGAATGAAATGTCTTTTTTATTTATCCAGGAGGTGAATTCAAGAAAGAATTTGCTACTTACTTACAATTTTTGATAATTTCTTAAATGAAATTTCTGCGTTGTGTATCCATGAGGTAACTTCAAGAAAGGATTTGTTACTTATTTAGAATTTTTTCATAATTTATTGAATGAAATGACTTTTTTGTTTATCCAAGAGGCGAATTCAAGAAAGAATTTGCTACTTACTTACAATTTTTTGATAATTTCTTAAATGAAGTTTCTGCATTGTGTATCCGAGAGGTGACTTCAGGAAAGGGTTTGTTACTTGCTTACAATTTTTTTTGTTACTTGCTTACAATTTTTTCATAATTTCTTAAATGAAATTTCTGCATTGTGTATGCCATGAGGTGAATTCAAGAAAGAGTTTGTTACTTACTTACTTACTTACTTACTTACTTACTTCCTTACTTACTTGCTTACTTACTTACCTACAATTTTTCATTCTGATACCTAGATTTTGACAATGTTATCCCATGTGTTTGACAATAGATGTACGCAAATTCCTTTTCTTACATCGTCGATGTTTTAATAGACATTCTAAACGCTTGATGTGCTAGCTTACTCTAAAAAATAATGAACACATAACAATGTAATGTTTTTAATGAAATAGTGTTATGTAGAATATTAATACAAAAATATATTATGATACATTATTAATATCAATGATTAACTTTGGACATTTTGAATCTGTTCCATAAAATGGTTCACCATGTTCTCTCTTGATATTGTAGTTATTGTCTTCTCTTAGTTCGTAATCAGTAGAACAATCATTATTCCATTTTGAATCATACACAATTTTTACTGGTGTCTCATGAACAGGCTCAATATGCTTTTCGTCTTTGGTATTATTTGATTCATTGACTGTTTGATCAATGCCAGTAACGTTTGCTGGTGCTTTGTTTTTCATCGTTTCATCTTTATATTCCATAGTGATATTTTCTGACAATACACTTTTTATTTTTCTGGCAATTTCACTGTCTATTATCACATTATTTTTACACAGGTAACAGTTTAGACACGTAGACAAGATATGGTTTATGATATTAGTAGCAGAGTAGGCCTTTCTTTTCCTCTTTGCTTTCATTTGAATGCTAATACCTAAAAGCCGACGAAAGGTTCTATCAATAGGTAGCATGTTACCTATAGCACTAGCATGAAGATACCCCTCTTCATCAACTATTATTTTTATGTTGGCATTCTCTTTGAGTACTAACATCTCTGGAAATGATACTTTCCCATATCCACCATTTGTATAATTGAATTTTTTTGGTACTCCAAAGAAATTTAATTCCATAGTGTCATGACAACGCACGCATACGTTTCCGATAGTGCTACCACTTGTACTTGTTTCATAGTTCAAATACTTCTCCTTGTCAGCATTCAATGCTACAATAACACTAGCATGTGAACACATTTCTAATGGGGGGTCATCCACATGTTCAATATGCACTTCATCTTTGCTATTATTTGGTTCATTAATTGTTTGATTAATGGTAGTGAAGTTTGCTGGCAGTTTGTTTTTCATCGATTCATCTTTATATTCCTTAGTGATATTTTCTGCCAATGCCCTTTTTATTTTTCCAGCAATTTCACCGTCTATTACAACATTATTTTTACAAATGTAACAGTTTCGGCACGTCGACAAGATATGGTTTATGATATTAGTAGAAGAGTATGAATGTCTTCTTTTGATCTTCCGTTGAATGCTAATACCCGAAAGTTGACGATGGGGTGTAACAATAGGTAGCATGTTACCACAAGCACTGGCAAGAAGATGTCCCTCTTCATCAACTATTATTTTTATGTTGGCATTTTCTTTGAGTGCTATCATCTCTGGATATCTCACTCTTGCATATCCACCATAAAAAGAGTTGAATTTTTTTGGTACACCAAAGAAATTAAATTCCTTACTGTCATGACAATGCACACATACATTTCCAATAGTGCTACCATTTTTACTTGTTTCATAGTTTAAATACTTCTCCTTGTCAGCATTCAATGCTACAATAACATTGACATGTGAACACACTTTATTAAAATGCTCCATCTTCACTTTTTTAAAAGATATGACTTATGTGTTTATCGTACTACTGCGTAAAAAATACTGATTTAATACATGCAATAGACTAGGTAGTGTCGATATCCGGACATAGAATACCAGTGGGAAAAGCCACATTGTGTCTCTGACCAATCACAGAGTACAATTGTTAGAGCCGTAAGCATATTTTGTCATTTTAAGATACGTACAAAAAAAAAGTTGAATAATTTCGAAGTTTAAAAAAAAATAGTTTGTTTTTATGAAAAAAAAATATTGAATTAGAACCATCAGTCCTCATTATTATGAGTATCCGAAACTGGACTTAAGTTTCACATTTGAACCAGAGAATTGACCTAAGTTTCACATTTGAACGAGAGAATTGTATTTTCCATAATTTTCTTACAGGAAACTAGAGTTTATGGTCAAAAACCCTTATTAGCTCAGATTCTACAGAAATAGTTTATTTTTCAATCCATACCTGGACTTAAGTTTCACCTATGGACCAACAAATTGTATTTTCCATAATTTTCTTACAAAAAAAACTAGAGTTTACGGTCAAAAACCCTTATTAGCTTAGATTTTTCACTAGCAACTTGCCCTCCACTATAACTTCGCTAATACATCCTTCTGCCAATCAACCCATCTCCCCCAAAACACTTTTCAGACATTTCTTGTTAAAATTTTTTATTTCAACTCATCCACACGGGTTTTTCGCTAGCAACTCGGCCTCCACTATAACTACGCTAATACATCCTTCTGCCAATCAACCCATCTCCTCCAAAACACTTTTCAGTCATTTCTTGTTAAAAAAAAATTTCTATTTTAACTCATTCACACGGGTTTTTCCACATTTGAACCAGAGAATGGACCTAAGTTTCACATTTGAACGAGAGAATTGTATTTTGCATAATTTTCTTACAGGAAACTAGAGTTTTTGGTCAAAAACCCTTATTAGCTCAGATTCTACAGAAATAGTTTATTTTTCGATCCATACCTGGACTTAAGTTTCACCTATGAACCAACGAATTATATTTTCCATAATTTTCTTACAAAATAACTAGAGTTTACGGTCAAAAACCCTATTAGCTTAGATTTTTCACTAGCAACTCGCCCTCCACTTTAAATTCGCTAATACATCCTTCTACCAATCAACCCATCTCCCCCAAAACACTTTTCAGCCTATTCTTGTTAAAATTTTTTATTTCAACTCATCCACACGGGGTTTTCGCTAGCAACTTTTTTAATGGGTACCAAGTAAAGAAAAATCACACGGAATCAGACAACCAAGTCTCTCAAACCCCGTAAAGCTCTTTTAAAAGATACAAGAACTACTTATTTAACACAAAAATTTCGTTTTTAATGAGCACTAAGTAAAGAAAAATCAAACGGAATCAGGCAACAGAGTGTCTCAAACCCCGTAAAGCTCTTTTAAAAGATATAAGAACTACTTATTTAACACAAAAATTTTGTTTTTAATGGGTACCAAGTAAAGAAAAACCACACGGAAAAGCCCTTATAATAGCATAGGAAGGAACATAAGCTCCTGGAATAGCATAGGAAGGGGACATAAACTCTTATAATAGCATGGGGGGACGTAAGCCCTTAAAATAGTATGGGAATTCCTATACACGCAAGCAAATAACATGGGAATTCCTATACATGCAAGCAAATAACATGGGAATTCCTATACACGCAAGCAAATAACATGGGAACTCCTATACACGCAAGCAAAATAACGTGGGAATTCCTATACATGCAAGCAAATAGCATGGGAGTTCCTATACATGCAAGCAAATAACATGAGAATTCCTATACACGCAAGCAAATAACATGGGAATTCCTATACACGCAAGCAAATAACGTGGGAATTCCTATACATGCAAGCAAATAACATGGGAGTTCCTATACATGCAAGCAAATAACATGGGAATTCCTATACACGCAAGCAAATAACATGGGAATTCCTATACATGCAAGCAAATAACATGGGAATTCCTATACACGCAAGCAAATAACATGGGAATTCCTATACATGCAAGCAAATAACAAGGGAATTCCTATACACGCAAGCAAATAACTTGGGAATTCCTATACATGCAAGCAAATAACAAGGGAATTCCTATACACGCAAGCAAATAACATGGGAATTCCTATACACGCAAGCAAATAACATAGGAATTCCTATACATGCAAGCAAATAACATGGGAATTCCTATACACGCAAGAAAATAACAAGGGAATTCCTATACATGCAAGCAAATAACATGGGAATTCCTATACACGCAAGCAAACAACATGGGAATTCCTATACATGCAAGCAAATAACATGGGAATTCCTATACACGCAAGCAAATAACATAGGAATTCCTATACATGCAAGCAAATAACATGGGAATTCCTATACACGCAAGAAAATAACAAGGGAATTCCTATACACGCAAGCAAATAACATAACCATTTCTTTTATTCAAATCCCAACCACAAATCAAGTTATCGTATATTGAACAACCTCTGATTGGCTCATAAAAAATGCCCACGTCAAACGATACATTCATTGTGCAATTCTTATCAAAAACAAAAACCAACTTTCTCTAATCGACTGACACACAAAAAATCGATTCCTCTCGGCAAAGGTGTAATGACCTGTTTACCTACCAGAAAAACCTGTTTGGTATGGTATTTGCTATACGTCTGGTAGAAATGGAATCTCTTACCCTACTTATGTTATTTTCTGTGGATGTAGTTTTTGTACCATGTCATTAAAGTTGCCCATGAATTGCTGCTCATTGAATATGTTTTCTCATCATATGATTTTTTTTGCCCGTATTTACTTGATTGATCATTGAATTCCTTATTGCTTTCGAACCTTGTTAAAAAACCGATAAGGATTTACTAGAATTTATTTTTATAGACTCAAGTCAACTCTAGCAATTTTCATAGCTCTGGCCTCTCCTCAAACTAGTGTTGGGCGATAATTTGATCAAACGATGTATCTAAATATCGATATTTTTACTTTCGATATTCGATAATTGATATATCGATTTCGATATTTCTGATCAGTTTTTATTCAGATTAACTCTTGGCTTTGCAACGTTAAAAAAAAATTAGGTACTTATCTGTTAGCCACTACACACTCGAGAATCTGAATTTATAAAATCATACAACAATCGGTTTATTGCTGTTTGTATACGGAGACAATTAGCTTCGATTCAGTGGAAAACTACATTTTAGCTATGTTTTAATAAATATTTAGTTGGTATTTTGGTTTATTTAGGTTTGGTTACTTATTGCATGCAGCCCGCTATACTTAACCCCCACCCCACCATCCCCCTAGTGTGAAAATATACAGCCCAAATTATATATATGATTGATGATTTTATACGATGATTTTTTTTACATATGAAAAAAGATGATTGATATCGAATCTACACGGGCCAAAATTAATCCTTCTCTCCTTTGGCGTTTTCTGTCCTCTAAAAGCGATGAGTCTTTATCCGCATCTGCTATCCCTGATTCTGAGTGGTATGCATATTATAGATTCAATATATATTATTATAGTATTATTATTATATCCTATCTATTTCCCAAGCATAGCGGTTGTTTCTACCCCGTACCTGTAGATCCAAATTCTCGAATGTGTACTGGCTGATAGAAAAGTACCAACAATTATAATAAAGTGTATTTTGCACAATTTTTTTAAACTTTGAATAATAGAAAATCAAGCAATAAAAACAAACTTCGATTACAAGAGTGAATATCATAGAAATCTAGACTTGAAATTACTCGGGCTCAGGGTAAAGAAAGATGACCTACTGACTACTTTTGGCTATTCAAACTCAGCAACATGTCAATGTTTTTTCCCTGAGCATTTGTTCTACCTTTCAGTGATTAAAAAAAAAAAAAAAAAAAACAGGTTTTTTCAACTGAAAGTAAGGTTCAGCATTAAAACTTAAAACGAACAAAAATTATTCCGTATATGAGAGGGATGCCCTTCATATACGTTTTTTCTAGTATTTTAAAAACAAGCTTCTTATTCTAATTAAATAGCCCTTGTGTTTCAGGAGTTGTTTTTAAATAATTGGAACTCTTTAAAGGAGGGGGTAACTCCCCTCGCATGCGGTAGTATTTCTTTTTGTTTCAAGTTTCAATATGTCTCCCTTGTTTCCGTTGAAAAAAAATTTTTTATTTAATTTTTGGTTGTTTTCATTTAATACCAGGAAATCATCACTACAAATCCGTCCCTGCTGAAAATTCCACCCAGATATTTTCTTATGGACAATTTCGCCTAGAAATTTCTCTTATGCCTATTTTCATTTGAAAAAAAAAGACTTGTCTTTCATTTAATTTTTGATCTTTTTCAAATCATGCCGGAAAACTCCTTCAACAGGAAATTTTTTATTGAAATCCCATCCTCCGAATGGAAAGTTTCTTCCGCGGAAAATCCTCTGATGATGAATTTCTCCCGCGAAAAATTTCCACATGGAGAATATCTCCTGCGAAAAATTCCGCCACGAAGAATTGCTCCCACTGAAAACTTTCCCATGGAAAATTTCCCCCGTGGGAACTCCCTCCCTCCCACAAAAAAATCTCCCAGGCAATTTTAACCTCTCTGAAAATTTACCCCGGACAATATCCCCGGAACATCTCTAGATGTTAAATTGAATCGGCAAAGAGAAAGTAAAATAAATTTGATATAAGAGTTCTGGCAAATTCTCCCGTGTAATATTTCTTCTTATAAGTTCATCTTCCTAAACTTCCTGCCCATGGAAAATCTTCCCCGTGGAAAATCCCCTTGTGCAAAATTTCCCTCCCTAAAAACGTCTGTTTACTTCCAAATAACAGAAACTATATGTAAACAACAGACAAAATTCATAACTTATAGCCCTTCCCCTGGGTACCATGGGGGGATCATGACAATTTCCTTGGAACATCTCTAGATCAAAAATTGAATCGGCAGAGAAAAATTATGACGAATTTCGTATAGGAATTATGACAAATTCTCTGGTGTAAAATTCCCCCTTGTTAGTTCAGCCCCGGAAACTTCCCTGCCCATGGGAAATTCTACCTGTGGAAAATCCCCCCACAGAAAATTCCCCCTCTCCTAAAAAGGCCTGTTTACTTACAAATAAAAAATACTATACATAAACAATAGGCAAATTCATAACTTAGAGCCCTTTCCTCAGGTTGCGGGGAGTCAGGTTATCTCCGGAGGAACATTTTTTCGATCTTTCAACTATGGTGAACAAAATGAATATCTCAAAATTGGGATCGGTTATTTTCAGGGAAAAAGGGCATGGGAGGGGGGCTATTGGCTCTCCAATAGCTCGGGTCACTTTAAAAGGGAACTAGAACTGTTATTTTCTTTCGAACGAGCACTTTCCCAACATTTTTGGGCCTTTGAATTGATGCAATCACGCTGGCGAAAGAAAGAGGAATAAATAAACATGCATCCGTGATTTTTATTCTGACAAAAAATACAAAATTCTACATTTACGCTAACGGGAGGTTAAAATCTTTACAAGTAGGGTTCCATGATATGCTGAATCTGATGGTACGCTTTTCTTTAAGATTCTTTGACTTTTTGGGGGGTTTCTCCCCTTTCCCAAAAATCACGCAAATTTTCTCAGGCTCGTATCTTTTGATGGGAACACTAAACTGAATGAATCCTATATATTTGGATTCAGCATAGAAAGCCAATTCTCTTTTATATGAGCAAGGCCTATCAGCTTAGAAGGCATTAATACAGCCAAGGCCTTTTGGGGGTTCTCAGCAACATTTGGAAGTCCTCCTGACTAAAAGTATTTTGAGTTTGAGACAGGCTATACCAACTTATGGATACAGGTAAGTATGCTGTGTATCAGCAATCAGGAATAGTGCGGCACAAAGTAAAGAAATTAAATATAACAGTTTTGATAACAAAAAAAAACAAAGTAAGAAAAAACCAAATAATACTCATTATGATACTTTTGCGAACAGGCCTCCGAAAATAAGATAATCATAATCCTCACACAATCATAAACTATCAAATAACTTAACAACCAGACCACTAAACACAAAATAACAAAACACTCCACAAAATCATATAAATCTAAACTCAGGTTACTACTATCCAATTCAGTTATTGATCAGCTCTCTCCCATATCACCGAACCATTTTTTTTTATCTCAAGCCATACGTGGGTTCCTTTATTTTTAACCCGAGAAGCAATAATCATTCCAGACTCCTTCATCTCTTTTGCTTTAGTGAGGAATCCTGTGCGTAAAGTGTTAAGTGCTGGAGGAAGGTCCGTGCAAATTCTTATTCCAGACCCCTTAAGCTTGGATACGTTTTTCATAACTAAATACGCTTCATCTTCATTCCTGAGCCTAATTAGCACTGGATTAACTGCCGGTTTACGTGTCTGACTTCAATTACGGCGTCTATTCGTTATATTAACAGTTTTTCCACCTAAGCGGTAACATTTGTTAATTGACAAAGATGACTCAATTTTTAAGGTATTCTTAAGTAGATCTTTCACGTGAGCTTCAAGGGATTGATTCGGATTAATATCTGTAGGTAAGCCGTGTATGATCAAGTTCGAACTTCTTTCTTTTACTTCAATTAGTAGCATTTGACGCTCGAGCAACGAGTTTCTTCTGCTTTGCTCTTCCAGTGACCTTTCTAATTCGGCTATTTTTCTATCTCTTTCTAAAGCCTCATTCTTTAACTCCTGTATTTCAGAAGACAACTTTTT
Source organism: Artemia sinica (assembly GCA_027921565.1). Lineage (NCBI taxonomy): Eukaryota > Metazoa > Arthropoda > Branchiopoda > Anostraca > Artemiidae > Artemia > Artemia sinica. The sequence goes on along the minus strand of CM051267.1, from coordinate 8,558,225 downwards.
AACTGCAGTTATTAAATCACCCTGCTTACTAAGTAGTCGGTCTAATTTTTCGTTTTGGAGCTCATTAGCTTGGTCGAACTTGTCTTGAGATACTGGAATATTCATTATATAATTTGGCGATATGCCCGAACAAAATTTTTTTTTTTTAAACATCATTAAACGAGACTTACTCGCAAGGGGGGTGATTGACTACCCCCGATAAATCCAAAGAACGTGTTGTTGAAAGAAAAATTTCTGTTGAATCAACTACAGTTCAGGTATCCAGTAATTGCGCAATTTTAATCCTTTCATTCACTCAAATGTTTTTCAATTAGGATAGCTATCGATTTCATATTCCGGTCTTCACAGTACAGGAGCTAGATTCATACTGAATTCACACATGTATTCTTTTCCCTAGATGCATCCAACAGAAATTTTGAGATAGAAATTTTGTTAAAAATAGTCTAAAGAGCATACAGCAATGTCCTCAGCGTTTACACAGCCCATAAAAGCCCTGGGACAAGGGTTGTAAGTTATGTCCCAGGGGCATATAAGGTTTTATGGAATGGGTAGTAGTATAAACTTCAGATGGAGCTCATTTGATTGAAGTTTAGTGCCCTTTATAAGAGTCAAAAGTGATTTGAGTGCAACCCCCCCCCCCGAACCTATCAGTTCCGAAAACCAGCATCCAATCAGAATTTGTAGACATCTATTTTGTTCAGCATTGTTCAAAGGTCCAGTAATTATGCCTTTGGGGATGTCACCCCCCTGACTGAACGGCGAATCAGCTTACCTAGCGCTCCGCAACGTCGCTTGACTCCTGGATTGTACATTATGACATGCGCAAGAAATACTCTGATTGGCAAAAAGCTACCAAAAGAAGTGAAAATGCTGACCCTCATGCTGACCATACCGGTCAAGCGGAACTCTCGTAGGAAGATGAGCCTTAAGCTCTGACAATTAGTTTTTTACTGTTTACATGTTTTATGACTTTTGTGCTTTCACACTAGTTCATTTCTTATGGTTGAACTAAATGAATCTTTTGCATTGTATTCGATGTTAACTAACCACTTTGAAAGAGGTTAACCAGTCGTAAAAAAAAACTAGTTTCTGCGATTTCAAGATGGACATATTATAGACAAATATATGGACATAATTTGGCTGAAAAGGACACATTTTTGGATTCTCAAGGGACATATTCATTGACCAAAAAGTTGGCAACCATGGAAACAGCATACCAGTAAGATAGAAAAAAAATATTAAACACCGAACACCACTTCCTGGAACGCAGACGTAGTGAAATCACCAAATCTTATGATAAATCACCAACGGTGGCAACCCTAGTCATGTTAAGCGAAAACACTTTTAGATGAATGAAATTATTGCTAACTGAAACCTGAAATCAGCGTTATCATTTTTCAAGGCACGTCAGCTTTTCAAAAATTGTTCATTGAAAAAATACAATTTCAAAGAACATTTAATTTTGAATCAGATTTGAACACCCGGAATGACGGAGTAGGTACTTATAATGACTTATCTACTTTTCTTTTATTTTTAACAGCACCCCAAATAGTAGGTTGATTATAAAAAAGCGATTGGTAGCTTTAAAGTAATAAGTTGGATCAATTAGTTTATTCTGCAAGTAAAAGTGCTTTCATGCTATTAAATAAAAAAAAACAAGTTTTTTTACCTGAAAATAAGGAGCGACATTAAAACTTAAGACGAACAGAAATTATTCCGTATATGAAAAGGGCTGTCCCCTCCTCAACGGCTCGCTCTTTACGCTAAAGTTTTTCATTGTTTAAAAAAAAATAGAGTTGTGAGAAAGTCAAACTTTAGCGTAAAGAGCAAGGCGTTGAGGAGGGGACAGCCCCTTTCATACACGGAATAATTTTTGTTCGTTTTAAGTTTTAATGTCGCTCCTTACTTTCAGTTAAAAAAAAACTTGTTTTTTTATTTAATTTTTGAACGTTTTTTGAATAAATGCAGGTTTTGATCTTGGCTCACTGTAGGCCTACATTAATAATTAAAACAAAGTTTTCATATTAATTTACTTTTATTTGGTTAAATGGCTTTCTCGAAACTTGTTTAATTTTATTTACGAACGTTTTTATTAGTAATAAATATTTGTAACTTACGTATTAACTTACGTAACGAACTTCTATATTCATATATTTTTAATACATATATTAGGGGGTTCGCCCCCTAGTCAATACCTTGCTCTTTAAGCGAAAGTTCGAATTTTGTTCCAATTCTTTAAAAATGACCGCTTAATCACAAAGGCCGTTAATTAGAAAAAATAGCTCTTATGAAAGTGCTAAAAAAATCTTTGGCTTAAAGAACTAGGCATTGACTAGGGGGTGAACCCAATCACATATGTAATATTTTCTGTTCGTTTAAAGTTTTGTTGTTGCTGCTGTTGCAGTTGAAAAACTTGTTTTTTTATGTTTAATTTCTGATCTTTTTTTAAATAAAGCTGGGAAGTCCGGCGTCCCCTTCATAGCAATGTCCCTTCCCCCATGAAAACTTCCTTCATGGAAAGATCCTCCCATATAACCCCCGACCCCCCCCCCCCCACTACCAGGAAAAATCTCCCCTGAAAACGTCTGTATACTTCCCAATAACCAATACTATATGTTAACATTGGGTAAAGTTCATAACTTTCAGCCCTCCCCCCGGGAACTTTGGGGGATTAAGTCATCCTAAAAGACATACTGATAATATTTTCGAACATGCTGAACAAAATGGCTATCTCAAAATTTTGATCAGTGACTTTGGGAGGAAAATGAGCGTGGGAGGGGGCCTAGTTGCCCTCCATTTTTTTGGTCACTTAAAAAGGGCCCAAGAACTTTTAGTTTCAATTCAATGAGCCCTCCCACGATATTTTAGGACCATTGGGTCGATACGATCACCCTGGGAAAATAAATAAATAAATAAAATAAACACGCACCCGTGATCTTTCTTCTGGCAAAAAATGCAAAATTCCACATTTTTGTAGATAGGAGCTTGAAACCTCTACAGTGGGGTTCTCTGATACGTGGAATATGATGGTGTGATTTTCATTCAGGTTTTATAACTTTTAGGGAGTATTTCCTCCTTTTTTCGAAAATCAGCCAAATTTTCTCAGGCGCGTAACTTTTGATGGGTAGGATTAAACTTGATAGAACTTATATATTTGAAATCAGCATTAAAATATAATTCTTTTGATGTATCTATTTGTATCAAAATACCGTTTTCTAGAGTTTCGGTTACCATTGAGCCGGTCGCTCCTTACTTACAGTTCGTTACCACGAACTGACCCCCCCCCCACTACCAGGAAAAATCTCCCCTGAAAACGTCTGTATACTTCCCAATAACCAATACTATATGTTAACATTGGGTAAAGTTCATAACTTTCAGCCCTCCCCCCGGGAACTTTGGGGGATTAAGTCATCCTAAAAGACATACTGATAATATTTTCGGACATGCTGAACAAAATGGCTATCTCAAAATTTTGATCAGGTGACTTTGGGAGGAAAATGAGCGTGGGAGGGGGCCTAGTTGCCCTCCATTTTTTTGGTCACTTAAAAGGGCACAAGAACTTTTAGTTTCAATTCCAATGAGCCCTCCCACGATATTTTAGGACCATTGGGTCGATACGATCACCCCTGGGAAAATAAATAAATAAATAAAATAAACACGCACCCGTGATCTTTCTTCTGGCAAAAATGCAAAATTCCACATTTTTGTAGATAGGAGCTTGAAACCTCTACAGTGGGGTTCTCTGATACGTGGAATATGATGGTGTGATTTTCATTCAGGTTTTATAACTTTTAGGGAGTATTTCCTCCTTTTTTCGAAAATCAGCCAAATTTTCTCAGGCGCGTAACTTTTGATGGGTAGGATTAAACTTGATAGAACTTATATATTTGAAATCAGCATTAAAATATAATTCTTTTGATGTATCTATTTGTATCAAAATACCGTTTTCTAGAGTTTCGGTTACCATTGAGCCGGGTCGCTCCTTACTTACAGTTCGTTACCACGAACTGACCCCCCCCCCACTACCAGGAAAAATCTCCCCTGAAAAACGTCTGTATACTTCCCAATAACCAATACTATATGTTAACATTGGGTAAAGTTCATAACTTTCAGCCCTCCCCCCGGGAACTTTGGGGGATTAAGTCATCCTAAAAGACATACTGATAATAATTTCGAACATGCTGAACAAAATGGCTATCTCAAAATTTTGATCAGGTGACTTTGGGAGGAAAATGAGCGTGGGAGGGGGCCTAGTTGCCCTCCATTTTTTTGGTCACTTAAAAAGGGCACAAGAACTTTTAGTTTCAATTCCAATGAGCCCTCCCACGATATTTTAGGACCACTGGGTCGATACGATCACCCCTGGGAAAATAAATAAATAAATAAAATAAACACGCACCCGTGATCTTTCTTCTGGCAAAAAATGCAAAATTCCACATTTTTGTAGATAGGAGCTTGAAACCTCTACAGTGGGGTTCTCTGATACGTGGAATATGATGGTGTGATTTTTCATTCAGGTTTTATAACTTTTAGGGAGTATTTCCTCCTTTTTTCGAAAATCAGCCAAATTTTCTCAGGCGCGTAACTTTTGATGGGTAGGATTAAACTTGATAGAACTTATATATTTGAAATCAGCATTAAAATATAATTCTTTTGATGTATCTATTTGTATCAAAATACCGTTTTCTAGAGTTTCGGTTACCATTGAGCCGGGTCGCTCCTTACTTACAGTTTGTTACCACGAACTGTTTGATACATCTTTTAAAATGTTTTGAGGGGCTAGTAACTTCAGTTTTAATTCACACATGGCATCAAGGAAGAAGAAAGTTTTCAGAAACAATCAAACAGTTGGTGGTAACGAACTGTAAGTAACCAGCGATGTGGCTTAATAGTAACCGCGAAAGTCTAAAAAACAGAATATTGACATTAATAAATTTATCGAAAGAATTTTCTTATTATGCTTATTCCATATATATAAGATTCATTAAAGTTTAGTGTTACTTATCAAAATCTACGAGCCTGAGAAATTTGCCGGATTTTTGAAACAAGGGGGAAACTCCCCCTAAAATTAAACAAATCTTAATGAAATTTACACCATCACATATACCGTATCCGAAAATCCTACTGTAGAAGTTTTAAGCTCCCATCGAGAAAGGTGTGGAATTTTGTATTTTTTGCCAGAATAAGATCACGAATGCGTGTTTATTTCTTTGTTGTTTTTTTTTTTTCTTTTTTTTGGGGGGGGGGGCTGTTTTTTCCCCAGGAGTGATCGAATCAGACCAATAATCCTAGAATATCGGGAAAGGACTCATTCAAACGGAAACTAAAAGTTCTAGTGCTCTTTTTAAGTAACCAAAAAGATTAGAGGGTAAACTAGCCCCCCTCCCACGCCCATTTGCACCCAAAGTCTTCCGATCAAATTTGAGATAGTCGTTTTGTTCAGCATACGCGGATTATGAATCATCCACTTTAAAACTAATTCTCTTAGTAAAGGATCGTTGGTATTTGGAAATTCAGCCGAAAGAAGATCATCAATTTTGACTGGATTACAGATTCGATCACGAGGACTCATGATCAACAGCAAAGAATCTAAGGATCTAAGAACTATGTATTTGAGGATGTCTTTACCCCCCACAGCCCCGGGGGAAGGGGTACAAGCTATGAACTTTGCCCATTGTTTACATATAGGCCTAGTAATTGATATTGGGAAGCATACAGACACTTTTCGGGGGGGGGGGGATTTTCTTCCAGAGGTGTTACATGAGAAGTCTAGTCTGAAGTCTGAGAAGTCTAAAGTCTAGTATATGTTATTACGTAGCCTAACCTAACCTAGGTACCTTCCCCCCCCCAAACCCCCAAAAAACCAGTTTAAATATCGTATACACAATGAAAACCACGCTATACATTGTATTACCCTATAGTGGTGTCTTAAATTAACACGTTAAAACCAGTTTTTTTCGTGACTGGTTCATAAAGGGTTTCATACAGGATAACCAAAAAAGTCGTTTTTTCAACTGAAAGTAAGGAGCAACATTCAAACTTAAAAAGAAAAGAAATTATTACGAATATGAGAGGATTGCCCTCCTCGATACCTCACTCTTTACGCTAAAGTTTTGTGACCCTTTAAAAAAAGATTAGGTACTGTTCTATTAGCTGTAAGCCACTTTAGAAGTGAAGTTTGGTTAATGCTAATAAAATAAAACAAAATATGATGAAAATATAATAGTTTAGAAACAAATTTGCATATTAGGGGGGTGGGAGTGGGGTGGGGTGGTAAAGCATAGAATATATTAAATGCGTAATCTAACCTAGGTACCTTCCCCCCCACTAAACCACAAAAATTAAAGTTAAATATTGTAAACACAGTGAGAAACCACTGTTTGCAATCCAATTCTCTGTTGAAAGAACCTGTTTGACTAGTTTCTTTTATCATTTATCTGTGGTTTACAGCTAATAGAACAGTACCAAAGATTATTATTTTGAACTTTATAAAGTTTATTAAACGGCCCTTGTGTTTCATGAGACATGAGGAAACTTGAACAAAACGTCAAACTTTAGCGTAAAAAGCGAGGTATTTAGGAGGGAGCAACCCCCGTCGTATTCGTAATAATTTTTGCTTGTTTTAAGTTTTAATCTTGCTCCTTACTTTCAATTGAAGAAATCTTGTTTTTTTATTTAATATACATATAAAGGAATTAGGATTTTATGGTAATTCCAAATTACTCCTTGTTTCTGCTTCTATATTTCAATTATATGCGTTTTACTTATTACAAGTCTTTTTATGTGCTAAAATTAGTAATATGATATAACCGGAAAAAATTTGCATAAAATTATGTTATTGCAAAATGTACAATTAAACTATTTATAATGCATCGTTATTTGTGAAATACGATGTAAAGTTTGAAACTATTTTTGTTCTAAATAATTATAGATATTTTGCGAAAACCAAGTACAAATATAATCAAAATTAGTTTCTTTCAATAATTTTTTGAAAAGCTGACGTACCTTGAAAGAAGGTAACTCTGATTTCGGGTTTCAGCTAGCAATATTTTCATTCAATTAAATGTGTAGCTCAACATGACCAGGGTTGCAATCGTTGGTGATTGCCCACTGTTTACATATAGTATTTTTTTTATAGGGAAGTATACTGATATTTTCCAAGGGAGGAAGGAGATCTTCCGGGGAAGGATATTCTATGGGGAGAATTTTCCATTGGGATGGAAGTTTCTGGGGGTGAACTTTTCAGGGGAAATTTTACGTGGGGGGAATTTGTATACAGAATGTTTGTTATTTGTCTTTTTTTCTCGTTGTTGATCCCATTGTACATGTAGAGACACTCTGAGGGAAATCTCAGGGGGAAGTTTTCAGCGGAGTTGGAATTCTCTTGGGATATTTTTTTTTTTTGGGGGGGGGGGGGGGGGGGGGGTAGGGGGATTTTCAATGGGGGAATTATCACCAGGAGAAATTCTCCATGGAAAATTTCTGGGGGATAAACTTTCCAGGGGGGATTTTCCAAACAGGAATGATCCCCAATGACCTTAAAAAGGATCAGAAACTAAATGAATACAAGTCTTTCTTCAAATAAAAGTATGGTAAGGACTATTTTTCAGGCAGAGTCGTAAGCAAAAATTTTTTTGGGAAGGATTCGCAGTAGGGTTGGAATTGTCCGGATGTAATTTCCCGGCGGAAGAATTTTACATGGGTGATGGGAGGAACTTTATACAAAGGAATGTTTTGTGGGGAAATTTTCCACCGAGGGAGTGGATTTCCTGGGATTATCTGAAAAATGATCAGAAATAAATACAAAAAGTAGTTTTTTTCTACCGAAAATAAGGAGTGACATTAAAACGTAAAACGTACAGAAATTATTCCGTATATGACGGGGGCTATTCCCCGTAATTTTTAAAGAATGATTCTTGAAACACAAGGGCCGTGCCACCCTTGGAGTAAGTCCCCCCCTCCATCCTTGGTGGAGAGGAGTGGAGCAACCCCCCTCCACGCACGTATTATTTTCCCTAGATGCATCCAACAGAAATTTTGTTAAAAATGGTCCAAAGAACATATAACAATGCCCTCAGCGTTTACACAACCCATAAGAGCCCTGGGACAAGGGTTGTAAGTTATGCCCCAGGGGCATATAAGGTTTTATGGAATGGGTAGTAGTATAAACTTCAGATGGGGCTCATTTGATTGAAGTTTAGTGCCCTTTTTAAGAGTCGAAAGAGATTGGAGGGCACCCCCTGCGCCTATCAGTTCCGAAAACCAGCATCCAATCAGAATTTGTAGACATCTATTTTGTTCAACATTGTTCGAAGGTCCAGTAATTATGCCTTTGGGGATGTCACCCCCCTGATTAAAGGGCAACCCAGGTTACCTAGCGCTCCGCAACGTCGCTTGACTCCTGGATTGTACCTTATGACATGCGCAAGAAATACTCCTATTGGCAAAAAGCTACCAAAAGAAGTGAAAATACTGACCCTCATGCCGACCATACCTGTCAAGCGTAACTCTCATAGGAAGATCATCCTATGACAATATATCATCCGACAATTAGTTTTTTACTGTTTACATGTTTTTATGATTTTTGTGCTTTCACACTAGTTCATTTTTTCTGGTTGAACTAAATGAATCTTTTGCATTGTATTCGATGCTAACTGACCACTTTGAAAGAGGTTTACAAGTCGTAAAAAAACTAGTTTCTGAGATTTCCAGATGGACATATTATAGACAAAATATGGATATAATTTGGCTGAAAAGGACACATTTTTGGATGCTCAAGGGACATTTTCATTGATCAAAAAGTTGGCAGCACTGGATTGGCACATCCCTTTCGAGGGGAAATCAAAGCCCATATACCCTATCGAATTATGTATGTAATGCGCTTCTCAATTTTTTTGTAGAAAGCACACGTGTAGTTTCCTAGCCCTTGAATATATTGAAAATCATTTTTTTTCATCTGAAAAAGAAGAAAAATTGCATGTAATTTACAAATTTAATGGTAACAAAAAGCCAATGACCACTCGCCATAATTAAATTAAAGTCCCCAAGTAGGATTGAAAGCCCCCAAGCATCTTTTTCGAAAATAGTACGTAATTATTAACTGCTGAAATTTAAATTGAACCAAGATTCGAATAGAATTGCTGAAGTGATTGTTTTTGGCCTCAGACAGCTTGGTTTTGTGGTGAGTTGTAAGTAGTAGTAGTAACGACTAAAGCCCCTTTTGGTTATTAATGAGAAAATAATTGGTATAATCAATAGAACGGCCTTTGGGTTGTCAGAAATCAAAGTTTCGACTTCTCAGTAATATTGACAACAGAGTGAGAAACCCCTGATTTTCTTTTCTCAAAAAGGTAAACTTGCATTCAAAGGATTAATACGTTTTCATATGAAACTGAAATGAGGTATTGCTATTTTCAAAAATAGTTTAGAGACTTGATTCGTTGATGTGAAAGAGTTTTGTAAACCTGCATCTGTTTAATAAATTGGAGCTTTAGAGTGGCATTCAAAGCAACCGGATTTATGTCGAAAGATATTAGTTAAATGTTAGATGTAAACTAAATATACTTACCTGGCTGGAAAGCTAACTTGATCATGAAGGAGTCGCTTATAGAGTGAGGCCTTACCATTGCAATTCAGACTGGCTGACCCCTGTGATTACCCCAAATGGGGTAACTCAACAGCGGTAAATTTTGGTACTTGGGATTCGGTCCGTTTGTACCCCTGTTCACACTGTAAAGTTTTTACGTTTGGGACCCTGTAATATGTCACATATTTATTAGTTGAAAGAAAAAAGTATAAAATTTGATGTTGTTAAGCCAATAATGGGACATTTAAAATTGATCATGAGCCCTTTTGAAAAAAATATTTTTTCTTGTTAAACTTACATGTTTGAAATATACGGAAGAATTGTGCCTAAAATCCCAAGCATATATGAGAGAGTTGAGCCTATACTGTATAGACTTCTGATGCATTTTGTTTTTGAAAATACTCTGTAATTATTAAATACTGATTTTTTAATTTAGAATCGAATAAAATTGCTGAAATTTAGATTATGTCACAAAGGCTAGTCTTAAAATGTTAAATGCCCTTGGTCCCCCCACATTTCATCAAGTCAATTGCGTTGGCAACATATCAAACTAAAAATTCCTTCACTACCGCTAAGCTTCTTGGAATATTTAAATAGGGGGGTATTTGGCTACAGCAATTGATCGACCACTCAGTTACATTACAATTATTTTTGAGCCTGATTACTGAATATTTATGTTATTTTCTGTGGATGTAGTTTTTGTACCATGTCATTAAAGTTGCCCATGAATTGCTGCTCATTGAATATGTTTTCTCATCATATGATTTTTTTTGCCCGTATTTACTTGATTGATCATTGAATTCCTTATTGCTTTCGAACCTTGTTAAAAAACCGATAAGGATTTACTAGAATTTGTTTTTATAGACTCAAGTCAACTCTAGCAATTTTCATAGCTCTGGCCTCTCCTCAAACTAGTGTTGGGCGATAATTTGATCAAACGATATATGTAAATATCGATATTTTTACTTTCGATATTCGATCATCAATATATCGATTTCGATATTTCTGATCAGTTTTATATTCAGATTAACTCTTGGCTTTGCAACGTTAAAAAAAAAATTGGGTACTTATCTGTTAGCCACTACACACTCGAGAATCTGAGTTTATAAAATCATACAACAATCGGTTTATTGCTGTTTGTATACGGAGACAATTAGCTTCGATTCAGTGGAAAACTACATTTTAGCTATGTTTTAATAAATATTTAGTTGGTATTTTGGTTTATTTAGGTTAGGTTACTTATTGCATGCAGCCCGCTATACTTAACCCCCACCCCACCATCCCCCTAGTGTGCAAATATACAGCCCAAATTATATATATGATTGATGATTTTTATATGATGATTTTTTTTTACATATGCAAAAAGATGATTGATATCGAATCTACACCCGCCAAAATTAATCCTTCTCTCTCCTTTGGCGTTTTCTGTCCTCTAAAGCGATGAGTCTTTATCCGCATCTGCTATCCCTGATTCTGAGTGGTATGCATATTATAGATTCAATATATATTATTATATTATTATTATTATATCCTATCTATTTCCCAAGCATAGCGGTTGTTTCTACCCCGTACCTGTAGATCCAAATTCTCGAATGTGTACTGGCTGATAGAAAAATACCAACAATTATAATAAAAGTGTATTTTGCACAATTTTTTTAAACTTTGAATAATAGAAAATCAAGCAATAAAAACAAACTTCGATTACAAGAGTGAATATCATAGAAATCTAGACGTGAAATTACTCGGGCTCAGGGTAAAGAAAGATGACCTACTGACTACTTTTGGCTATTCAAACTCAGCAACATGTCAATGTTTTTTCCCTGAGCATTTGTTCTACCTTTCAGTGATTAAAAAAAAAAAAAAGAAAACAGGTTTTTTCAACTGAAAGTAAGGTTCAGCATTAAAACTTAAAACGAAAAGATATTATTCCGTATATGAGAGGGATGCCCTTCATATACGTTTTTTCTAGTATTTTAAAAACAAGCTTCTTATTCTAATTAAATAGCCCTTGTGTTTCAGGAGTTGTTTTTAAATAATTGGAACTCTTTAAAGGAGGGGGTAACTCCCCTCGCATACGGTAGGATTTCTTTTTGTTTCAAGTTTCAATATGTCTCCCTTGTTTCCGTTGAAAAATTTTTTTTTTTATTTAATTTTTGGTTGTTTTCATTTAATACTAGGAAATCATCACTACAAATCCGTCCCTGCTGAAAATTCCACCCAGATATTTTCTTATGGACAATTTCGCCTAGAAATTTCTCTTACGCCTATTTTCATTTGAAAAAAAAAGACTTGTCTTTCATTTAATTTTTGATCTTTTTCAAATCATGCCGGAAAACTCCTTCAACAGGAAATTTTTTATTGAAATCCCATCCTCCGAATGGAAAGTTTCTTCCACGGAAAATCCTCTGATGATGAATTTCTCCCGCGAAAAATTTCTACATGGAGAATATCTCCTGCGAAAAATTCCGCCACGAAGAATTGCTCCCACTGAAAACTTTCCCATGGAAAATTTCCCCCGTGGGAACTCCCTCCCTCCCACAAAAAAATCTCCCAGGCAATTTTAACCTCTCTGAAAATTTACCCCGGAACATCTCTAGATGTTTAAATTGAATCGGCAAAGAGAAAGTAAAATAAATTTGATATAAGAGTTCTGGCAAATTCTCCCGTGTCATATTTCTTCTTATAAGTTCATCTTCGGAAACTTCCCTGCCCATGGAAAATCTTCCCCGTGGAAAATCCCCTTGTGCAAAATTTCCCTCCCTAAAAACGTCTGTTTACTTCCAAATAACAGAAACTATATGTAAACAACAGACAAAATTCATAACTTATAGCCCCTCTCCCCGGGTACCATGGGGGGATCATGACAATTTCCTTGGAACATCTCTAGATCAAAAATTGAATCGGCAGAGAAAAATTATGACGAATTTCGTATAGGAATTATGACAAATTCTCTGGTGTAAAATTCCCCCTTGTTAGTTCAGCCCCGGAAACTTCCCTGCCCATGGGAAATTCTACCTGTGGAAAATCCCCCACAGAAAATTCCCCCTCTCCTAAAAAGGCCTGTTTACTTACAAATAAAAAATACTATACGTAAACAATAGGCAAATTCATAACTTAGAGCCCTTTCCTCAGGTTGCGGGGAGTCAGGTTATCTCCGGAGGAACATTTTTTCGATCTTTCAACTATGGTGAACAAAATGAATATCTCAAAATTGGGATCGGTTATTTTCAGGGAAAAAGGGCATGGGAGGGGGGCTATTGGCTCTTCAATATCTCGGGTCACTTTAAAAGGGAACTAGAACTGTTATTTTCTTTCGAACGAGCACTTTCCCAACATTTTTGGGCCTTTGAATTGATGCAATCACGCTGGCGAAAGAAAGAGGAATAAATAAACATGCATCCGTGATTTTTATTCTGACAAAAAATACAAAATTCTACATTTACGCTAACGGGAGGTTAAAATCTTTACAAGTAGGGTTCCATGATATGCTGAATCTGATGGTACGCTTTTCTTTAAGATTCTTTGACTTTTTGGGGGGTTTCTCCCCTTTCCCAAAAATCACGCAAATTTTCTCAGGCTCGTATCTTTTGATGGGAACACTAAACTGAATGAATCCTATATATTTGGATTCAGCATAGAAAGCCAATTCTCTTTTATATGAGCAAGGCCTATCAGCTTAGAAGGCATTAATACAGCCAAGGTCTTTTGGAGGTTCTCAGCAACATTTGGAAGTCCTCCTGACTAAAAGTATTTTGAGTTTGAGAACAGGCTATACCAACTTATGGATACAGGTAAGTAAGCTGTGTATCAGCATGTATGAGTCAATGGATTAAATACATCATTGTTCTTCTTCTCGCCCATTTCCCAAACAATTTTCTATGTTGGATCTTTTCTGCAGGACGTTTACCAGTAGCAGAAAAGGCCGAAAATAGTCAAATATGTTCAAATATCGTTTTCGATATCGATATTTTCGTTTCGATATTCGATATCGATATTTGCTCTGATATATCGATACATCAATATCGATATTGAATATCGCCCAACACTAGAATTGGGCTGGGTACCTACGCTGGACATGTCCAACCTGCGTACTTGGTCAAGGGAAACCTGGAGGAAAAAAAATTATCAATTAATAATATTCTCACAGCAACTCTGTTTTGTTATTTTAACATATTCTTACTATTTTCTTTATTAGTTTCTTTCAAATGTGTACTAATTTTGTTAGCTCAGTAAGAGTTGTTTAGTAAGAGTTGTGTTAGCTCTGTAAGAGTTGTTTCTACAAATAATGTTTACAGCATTGAGCTCTTTTCAGTTGTTAATAAAGCAAGCTTAAACTAGTAGTAGTCACGATTTTGGTGTATTATCAAGAAAAGGTTTTGTATTGTGAAAAGAAATAAAGAAAAAGAAATAAAAAGGCTGATACTGTTTCCACAGAAAAATTGAAACTTCGAAGATTTCTTTATAATCTTCAGAAAGATTTGTTTAAATCGACTTGATATTCGATGCGCTCCATAGAAAACTATTTGTTTATGATACATTTTAGTTGTTTTTCTTGCAGTGCTATTTTTTCCTTGGAAGAGCTTCAGTGAATGTAATGTCTTATTCTAAACTATTTTGCTATTTTGTAATTAGTTTAAATTTTCAAATGTGTGACTAATCTAAATACAAATACCTCTTGCTCTACAGCTGCCTTTGGGAACATTGCCCATTTAGATTAAATTTCATTGGGAAGTTATCTTTGCTTGGTTTTAAGGTTCTGAGCATTTGTATTTCTTTTTATTTGTAATTTTTTATTTCTTTTCTTATTTTGATATTAAACATGAATTTACTTTTAGGAATTTTATAAACTGGCCATCCAATACTGTTCTCAAACCATTGCTCTTAATAGCAGATATGCAGATGCCTATTTACTCCGAGGTAAAGCTAGGCTTCATTTAATGAAGCTAGAAGATGCCTTAGAAGATTTGGTTAAAGCTCATAAAATTTTGAGCAAGACAAGGAAAAAGGGTACCTTTGCAAGACATTTGAAGCTGTACAAATTTATGATTTAGTACTGAACAAAATAGGATGTTGGCCAAGAAGCATGGTCAATTCGACAAAAAGGAAATAACTCCGCAAGATTTGAAAGCTAAAGCTTTAGAATAGGCTAATGAAGAAGTAGGGATTGGAACTTAAAAATAGCTTTCAAGGGGATATTTTAGACTCTGATCTCATTCCTAGACGCTTCATATATCTGTCCTAGATCAACAGATTTCCAAGATCCCAAACCGATCAAAAGTGGCGTCTTCCCAATATCTTACATTTCTAAGGGCCCATACTAAAAAATCACCCTGTCTGCATTGATAACACGTTTTGATTTTATAATGGCTGTGTAGAATATAAACCTCATTCATAACAAGAAATCTTTTGTATCATCAGACATGTAAAAAAAAAGTACAGGATTGCAAAAAAAAACTCAATTAAAACTTACAATCCAGCTGCCAAATTGACCCACTTTTCTCGATATTTTAATTTAACTGAATAAAATGAACACGTTCAAATTAAATTGTTTATCACTAGTGAATTCTTATCAAATAGTTTGTGATAATGGACTGTAAGTAAGGAGCAACTAAGCCCAGTATTCGCCAAATCTAAGATAAGAATTTTGACGACACGTCAACAGAATTGTCTTTTTGTGCCGAACCTATTTACATGAACTTAATTTAATTTATTGATTTGTTGCCCATCAAAAGCTATGAATATGAAAGTAACAATATGAAGTTGAGAATAATTGCCTACTACTACTACCAACAACTCACCGCAGCACCCAGCCGCCTGAGGCCAACCCACCTATACACACTCCTCCAACCCAATCTATACAAAGCCTCTCTTTTTACACCTTCCCAGGAAGTTCCCCTTTCCTTTAAATCTTTCTTTATAACGTCCTCCTACCCCAGACGAGGACGACCTGCTTTCTGTTTAGCCCTAGACGGTTTGCCGAAAAGGACAATTTCCGCAGTCTTTCATCCTTCATCTGCAGAAGGTGCCCTAGCCATCTCAACCTTTCTTTCATTATAGCCCTAGAAAGCGGGATAGAACCACATTTTTCGTACAGCCTACTGTTTGAAATACGGTCAGTCAGCCGGGTACCCAGAACAATCCGCAGGCAATTTCTCTGGAAAACATCTAGCAAAACTTCATCTGCTTTTCGGAGTGCCCATGCTTCAGAGCCATATTTTACCACTGTCATCACTATAGCCTCTAATATAGTAATCTTGCTTTGCCGACTCATGTTCTTATTCTTCCAAACTTTTTTTTTACCTGTGAAAAAACACCTGAGCTTCGGCTATTCTACTTTTAACATTTTACTGTTCTCACCGTCTTTACTTATAATACTACCAAGATAAGTGAAGCTGTCTACCTGATCAATCTTTTAGTTACCCATCGTCAGATTTTCATCTTCACTTATTCCTAGCCTTAGAGATTCAGTCTTCTTAATATTAATTTTCAAACCTATCCTAGGGCCCTGAACTCGCAAAAATCCTAAAAGTTTCATTCATTTTGCTCACACTTTCATCTAGGATGCTTAAATCATCAGCATAATCTAAGTCCAGGGGAGTTTTTCCTCCCATTTGATTCCTTGGTTTCCCATGTATTTCCTGTGCTTCTTAAGACAAAGCCCATCAAAATAATCCAAATAAAGGAGGATAGAACACAACTCTGTTTAACTCCTGATTCAATACAGAACCAGCTGCTAACCTCATATCCTACCTTAACCGCAGCAGTGTTATTCTCGTACATAGCACTAATCACTTTAATGTATTTGTCTGGTATACCATACAAGGATAAAACCTTTACTAAAGCTTTTCTATCAACAGAATTGAACGCTGGCTCATAATCTATAAAACTGAGGACCAGAGGTGTTTGACCACTCAGGCACTTCTCATTTATTAACCTAAGAGTGAAAATATGATCACACATTCTCAACCTTTTCAATAACCTTGCTGTTCTTCTCGTAAACTGTCTACAGCATCTCTTACTCAAAAAGTATCATATTACTAAGTAATTTGCTACCTAAAGAGACCAGACTAATGCCTCGATAATTAACACACTCACTCTTATCACCTCTGGTAAAGTGGCTTAGTTAAGGTTTTCCTTAAATTGTTAGGTACTTCCCCTTTTTCAAAAATCATATTCATAATCTTCAATTACTTATTTCTAACCTCAGAGCCACCATATTTAAGAAACTCATTTACCACCCTATCAGCACCTTGAGCCTTATTATTTTTAAATCCTTTTAGCAACGTCGCTAATTCTTCCTCACAAAACAATTTTTCCTTTACATCCAAGGTATCAAAATTTTTCATTTTCCTCTATATCTTTTCCTGCAACTCTTTCCTTATCACTAATTTTGGCCCCGTTCCAATCTTTGTTCCAATCCCCGTTCCAAAAACTGGGACAAGGCCAGATCGACTACTTTCTCTCAATTTATTAACAAAAAAGTACAATATTTTACTATTATGCCGTCTAGCTGCATCTTCCAGATCCTTGGCAATTTTATCCCCTTTACACCTCCTTAAATGATATTTTAATGCTTTCTTTCGCTTTCTTTACATTCCTTTTCTTTCAATATGATCTATGTGGAAAATATAGATAAATTCTATATATAGATATATTCCATATATATATATTTTCATATACGGATATATACGTCTTAATGCCCAACTGCTGTCTGTCCATGATCCTCCAGATAGCTATAGAAAGATGAAGGGGGGGGGGGTGTAAGAACTAATTAAAATATTTCTCTATGTAGCATACAATATAACATTATAATGCCTACCAGCGCGAAAGATGAAAAGGCGAGTCGAGTCATCATGAGCCAGGGCCGTATCCAGGATTTTTGTTCAGGGGGGGGGGGGGGGTTTACTAATTTTTGACTTTTATGGGGGGGGGTTTACTAATTTTTTGACTCAGTTTTCGACTAATTTTACTGATTTTTACCTAGGTTTTACTACTTTTCGACTTATTTTCGAGTCGGTCAAAATTTCGGGGGTGGGGGGGGGGGGGGGGTTCGAACCGGGTACCCCCCCCCCCTGGATACGGCCTTGTCATGAGCCCTGCCAAGATATTTGGGGGGAATGTTACTATGAACTTTGTTTTCAGCAATTTTAAATGGTAATATTTCTGTTTATATGAAATATTTTCAATGTATTTAAACATATTTATATTATATTTTATTGTTCAGAAAATCCCAATTTACAGGTCGTGATGGCCTCAGCGACATAGAAGATCAAAAGTCGCGCATATCATTCACATGAGCAATAATACCACCTTTATCCACTCGTAATTCTACAGTAGAGACAATAATAAGGACTTATTGAAGAAAAACTAATTGTCGCTAATTTTAAAGTATATTCAAATTTAAAGTTTTTGTTTTCCAAAAAGCAAATTTTACGTGAACAAGTTACGATGTTAGATTTTGTCTCTAGCTTATCTCTTACTTATCAAGCTTATCATCTTCTTTAGCTTATCAAACTTAAATATCTAGCTTATCATCTCAGCCTAAATGGCATTGCAGAAAGGTATCATAGAAGCCTCATTAGTTTTTGCAACCTTTTCTTCTGTGCTTTCCTTTCGCACTAGTGTCAGCTAATTCTAGCTCAGTATAGACACCAAATCATAACTTTTTAATTATGTTACCAATGTAATCAACATAAGCTGTGTTTTATAGAAAAAGAGTGAACTTTTTCATAGATGACCACTCTTTAAATGCGTTTGATTAGTTCATTGTTCACAAGTTTTAACAATTACCACTAACTGCAAAACTGAAGGGGTGGACTTTCTGCTGTGAGTGGGTTACTATGAGGAGAATTTTTCATGGGGAGTGAGGAAGTTTCCAGGGGTGAACATTCGAGAAGAAATTTTCAAATTGGAAACAATTTGACAAAATTCCTTTTCAAATTATTTTTATTTGTCTTACTTTCTGTTTGTTGACTCAATTTTGCATGTGGAGATGCTTTAGGGGAATTTTCCGGGGAAATGTTCAGTAGGGTTGAAATTTATGGGAAAATTCGTCCAGGTGTGTGTATACTATTAATACAACCAGTTTAGTTACATTAACTAATAACGCCATGGGTAATAAGGTAAAACATTTAGGGAATGTTTAGGGGAATTTCAATTAAGCAAAAAAACTATGGATATCCAGACATTCTAAAGGGCATAGACGCAATATCATAGTTATCTCCGCTTTATAATAGCTATTGATATTGTTGAAACTTTTAAAGAAGCCTTTTCGGCTGAAATTAAGTTGTAGTGCCCTTTTTTAAGAGTCAAAACTGATTGGAGGGAAATCAAATAATATTCCAAGCGTAAACTACCACAAATCACCATAAATTAATAAATGAAACCGAAAATGAACTGAAATTACAATAAATAACCTAGTCAAACTCGAAACAACCAAAACTCATTTTGACTCGGCTATTTACTGTAATTTCTACTCGTTTTCGGTCTAATTTATTTATTTATGTTGATTGTGGTAGTTTAACACTTGGTAGTTTATTTGACTTTATTTCTGCTCTTTTTCGGTTTATTGGAGCTTTTTACTTTTCTTTGAAAAACATATTTCATGGAAAAGGTTTTTAAAATAATTTAGGTATATATTGTATTTTTTTTTATTCAAGACAATGTTTTATTTAGTCAAATTCTTATGTTTTTAGCTGAAAAGGAGGCCAAAAAGGCGATTGCGAAACGTAACCCTCGTTTGCCGTCAGAATATTATGTACAATCTTTTTTTACCTGCCTTCCATGAAGACCCAATTGAATTGGAAACACTTTCGGATGCACTGTATGTTTTGTCGAAGGCACCTCTAAAAGGAAAGAAAAAAAGGTAACTGTTTTACAATTAGACATCAATACTGCTGATTTGTCAATGGCTTGCTGCCCTCTCACGAAGCAGGGCCATGTCAAAGAATTTTTTTAATTATTTAGTTTGACAGTTTTGATTTGCCAAAGTTTGACCATCATTTCGTGGAACTAATGCGAGCCTTGCCAAGAGAACAAAAAGACAAATCCTTCTAGAAAAATTAAAGGCACATAGGCTCTCTATCCTTAGGTCTCCACTGGTATTCTAGCCAAGTACCATCTCTTGTTCTTTCAATTCTGCTTTGACCACTGAGTTCACCTGCCTAAACTGTGAATGGCAAGACGGTTGCTCAAGCGGGCTGCATCAAAGCCAAAGAGATTATCAATTCACTGGGGTTAGATTTCGCCAATATTGGCTGCTTTCACAGTCCAAGCTCAAATTATACTCGTATAAGGTATATGGATTATTATTATATGTTCTGCTTTAAATTTTTCAATTAAAAAAGGGTGGGCGTTTCGAAGAAAAACATACTGAACGGAGATTTGTAGTTTGAGCTCTCGTGGATTTTGATTTCCAACTGACTATATTTTCTTGATATATTTAATGCTTTCAATTGTTCACTCGTTAAACTTTATGGTAAAGGGTAGGGATTTAAGGGGATGCATATGAAATTATCAGATCATCGTAAATTCTGTTTGTTTTAATGACAATCTTTACCATTATTAATTTTTTCCTTCAATTAATCATGGCTGCAGTAGGATTTGCAACCTAATAAAGAGAAATCACATCCCATATTAGCCAGTTAATTAAATGCGCATTTTCGAGGAAACGGTCTAATAAAAATATTTTTCACTGCATGTTGATTCAGAAATGCTAACTATTATTCAGCTTCAACTGTAATTGTTGAGACAAATTTTGAGGATCTTAAAAGAGTATAAAACACTTTGAAATGATTCAAGTCAAAAGCACACCATTAAAATTGTCCTTGCCGACGTGTCTCCTTAATTGAAGGCTGCAACCTTAGGCAACAAGGAAATCATAGTTTTAATAGGTAACACTCCAGTAACTCATCGTTTTGTTTTTTCCTTTTTTCCTTCTGGCGATCGCACTAGATCAAAGGTTGCAAATAATCACCAGAGGGCTCCTTTGAATGGACAAAGGCTCTACTGCATTTTGTAAGTCTCTTAAGAACCGCGCCCAACTAAGTGCCATTTTCTGCAACAAACCTACAAATTTGGGCAAACAAGGAAAAATTTGTCCTATACACGCTCCACAAAAACTGCTCAGCATGTGTTTAGTCTTTTGAAGTGTCTAGCTCTCCCCTCCTTCCACTCCAAAGACCGTCGAAGCTTAGTGAAATTTTACCATGTCAATTGAAGCTCTGCCGAAATATAATAATCTTTTTTTTCTAACAGCAAAGCCGTCTTTAAGGTGAATTTGAAACCCCAAATTCATTATTTTTATGAAAAACAAAAAAAAAGTATTGTAAATTAAAAATTTGTTAATACATTAGTACTTTTTTATGCCTGAATATTTTCAGTTAAAATCAGCGCAATTACAGGCCGAAAGAGTCATCATACTATATCTAAAAAATCAGCACACCATTGCTCCAAAAATCTAATATCTTCCATAAATTTCTCTTGCTCATACTTAGAAATAAAGTTAAGGGTTTGTCTCAGTAAATGGTCTGACACTTGGTCTTAACCCCAAGTTCTGCCACGGATGGCTGACTTGGTACGCCTAGAACGCAACACGAGGTTTGCATGATTTCTTAATGTCCATTACCCTTCATGCCCTTGCTAAACCTTTCCATTCGATTCTATTCTGTTTTCAATGTTGTCTCTGCCTTGAGATTAATAACTTGTTATTTGAATGAATCGTTAATGAAAGTTTCCAGGAACAGTTGAATACTAATCTGAGAGCTTAAAATTTGACAATGTAGAAAATGTACGCAATAGTTTTAGGAAAATTATTTGTGAGGTGCTTATTGTGTCTTACTTCATACATAGTTACTACCCAGCATTGTGACGTCATTCATCAAGATTGGCCACAAGAATTCAGTTTTTAGTAAAAATTTTTAGTAAATTTTTCCACTAAAAACTGCATTTGTGATGTCTTTTTATACTGCTGTCTTTTCAAAGATATTTGATTTTTGAAGCAATCAAACAGTTTCGTGGTAAAGTTATGTTAAAACTTATATTCCATAGATAGCTTGGCCCTGGAAAATCGTAGAGAGTTGTTCAATGGCTAATTTTAAAGGAAATTAATGGTGTTAAGCCTTTTGTAATCAAAACAAATTATTTTTAAAATAGAATCATTTTTTTTACGAAAACTGCATATTTCATGTTAAATATTTTATTAAGAGACGATCCTCATTAGAAGAACAAACCATTGCATATATTGGACTTAGTTAGCTGCCTGATTCTCTGAGAGTCCTCTCTTACTACTCCTGTATTAGCAATTATTACTTACATAATACTTGCTAACAAGATCGGCAATTATTAGCAATAAAACTCTGAAAAAAACTCCCCCCCCCCCAGAACTAAATGTTTTCTTTTCCGTTTTTATAATAGAGGATGAACTCTTGCCTATACTACGTAGATTAGATACAAAGCTTATTACATACAGGATCGATCTAGTTTATTATATATGTTGGAGTAAAGAGTGAACTCAAGACCAAAGAAACTGACCAATGTGGTTTATCCATATCAACTTGATTATTTTAGCCAGGAGGTAACTAAAACGGGTTTCTTGGCTTGAATAACAAGGAAAATATATTGGCTTGATCCGGGTTTTAGCTGTAGATAGCAACCTAGTAAGAGAAGATCACGTCCAATGTTAAGAAATGTAAAACCCATAACTCCTAAAAATGTCAGATATAAACAAAAAGTACACCATTGAGCCGCCTAGACCGAAACCCCTGTATAGGAAACTTTCTGTCCCTTGGCTTGAACAGTAAGGGAAACATATTGGCTTGAAAATCAAGAAAAGTGACAGCTAAATATATCTTTCTGCCGAAACGGCATTGTTTTTTCTTTTTCCTTTTTTTTCATAGATAGCTTGGCACTGCAACATCGTAGAGTTGTTCAATGGCTCATTTTAAAGGAAATTAATGGGGTTAAAAACTTTTTGTAATTAAAACAAAATATTTTTAAAACAGAATCAATTTTGTCAACAAACTGCATTTTGATGTATTTTCATACTGCAGTCTTTTCAAAAATATTTGATTTTTGAAGCAATCATTATCCATGTTGCAACGGTATCTAGCAACTTACTAAGAGACGATCACGTCCAATAGTAAAAATTAGAGTAACCCATAACTCCTGAAAATAGATTCAGATCAAAACAAGAAGTACGCAATTAGAACCGCCTTGTCCAAAACCTCTATTTAGCAAACTTACCGTTCCTTGGCTTGAATAACATTAAAGTAAAGAACGAAGTAAAGAAGCCTATAATAACTGAATATACTAGGAGACTAACAATTTTAAATAAACCCAAAACGAACAGAAATTATAACCGAGTCAAACTCAAAACGAGCAGAAATTAACATAAGTTGGGCTCAAAACCCCTATACCTTCCCAAGGTCAGAACATAATTTGCACTTTACTGAAAAAAATATTAATGCTTTTACTTTTATAACTTTTCTGTTCGTTTTGGGTTTCATTTATTTATCGATGCTGATTTGTGGTAGTTTCATGTTTGGTAGATTATTTGATTTGTTTTTGCTAATTTTTTGTTTAATGGAGTTCTTTACTTTTCTTTGAAAAACTTATTTTTTGTTGTTTTTTTTTTTTTTTTTTGATTAATTTCTGTTCGTTTTATATTGATATAGCCTTTTCAGGGAAAAAGAAAATAATACTTTAAATCCTTTCGTTTTTTTAAGACTCTATAGTTTGGCCTGCAATTTGTATGTTGGAGAAAATTTTTTTTTATAACATATACCCTCTTAAAAATCTGGACACAATAGTAGTGTTTAATTTAGTTTCATACCTCCTCTAGGGGGATTATTTCCCCTCCAATCATTTTCGACTATTAAAAAGGGCATCAGTCCTTTCTATTTTAAATCGAAGAAGCCCTTTTAGAAGTTTCTACGACAACTCCTTCGATACGAAGTGGTCTAAACAACAACAAAAAAATAACACATTATACCCACATCGATCTTTACTATAAAAATGCCAAGCCTTCCAATCACTTTCGACTATTTAAAAGGGCACTAGGCCTTTCGATTTCCAATCGAATGAGCCCTTATATGCCCCCAGGGCATAAATTACAACCCTTACCCTAAGGGCTGTGAGGGTGGTTGTCATCCTCTAAGACATAATTTCCAGAACTTTCAACTACGCTAAACAAAATAGCTATCTCAAAATTTTGATTGGACGTGTTTGGAAAAATGGTGGGCGTGAGGGGGTGCTAGTCGCTCTCCCATCTCTTTCAACTATTAAAAAAGGCCCTAGCCCTTTCAATTTCCAATCAAATGAGGCCTTTTGAAGTTTTTAGGACAAAGCTTTCAATAAAAACCTTATATACCCCCACAGCATAACTTACAATCCTTGCCCTGAGGGCTGGGGGAGGGGGGTTGTCATCCGCAAAGACCAAATTTCCAGAACTTTCTACTATGTCAAGCCACTATGGCTATTTGAAAATTTTCATTGGATGTGTTTTGGGGGAATGATGCGCGTGAGAGGGTGGTTAGTTACCCTCCAATCAGTTTCGACTATTAAAAAGGGCACTAACCCTTTCAATTCTCAATTGAATGAGCCCCTTTTGAAGTTTTTACGACAAGTCTATCTATAAAACCTTATATGCCCCCAGGGCATAGGTTACAACCTTTGCCCTGGGGACTTTGGGGGGTTTGTCATCCTTAAATACATAATTTCCAGAACTTTCAACCCCTCCTTGGAAAATACCCCTGTGGAAAATAAGGTTTCTGAATTTGAAACCTTTGAGTTTTTGTTTTTTGTATTGTTGAAAAGTGCTAAGGAACGGGAAAAGAGGATCTTGGAAGTTTTTTTTTTAGGTTAATGGTCATTTCTATTTTTCATTAAATAAAAAGCTGTTTTTTTTTACCGAAAGTAAGGAGCCGTTTAAAAACGTAAAACAAACAGAAATTACTCCAAACATGAGGGAGCCTCCTTAATTCCAGCAAAATTCTTAAGAGTAGCTGCTGAACCCCCAAGCTCCGTTGAATTGAGATAAAATGTTTTTTTTTAAGACACTTAAAAAAATATACCCCCTCCGCGAACCCCCCACCCCCCGCGGAAAGAGATATGAAAGGAGTTGCCCTTCCACAAGACCTTGCTCTTCACGCAAAAGTTTTGACTTTTTGTCCTAATTCTTTAGGAACGATTCCTGAAATACAATGGCCGTTTAGTTAGAACAATAAGCTTTGTTTTAAAATTCAATAAAAAAAAAAAAACATTAGCGTAAAGACCGAGGTCTTGAGGAGGAGGCAACCCCTTTCATATACGTAATAATTTCAGTTCGTTTTAAATTTTAATGTTGCTCCTTACTTTCAGTTGAAAAACTTGTTTTTAAAATTTAATTTCTGATCGTTTTTAAATAATACCGGGAAGGCCGGCTCTCTCTCTCCATGAAAAATTCCGGTAATTGTGTATTATACGCCACTCACTCAAGTCTACGATGTGTAATACTCGAGAAGAAACCGGTTTATTTGTTAGTTTCTTCGTTATTTTAGCAACAAATTTGGGGTATATATCTTCACATGAGGGGGGGGGATTAGATATAGCGTATATGCATGCAAAATAAGTTAGGTACAATTATTCTTCATATTATAAAGTAAGAATTGTTTTCTGACTTCGAACTGTACAAATATTTGACCCCTCCCCCTTATGTGCAAATATTTAGTCCAAATGATTTTTCCTATCTATTATGTCACTTGTCCTTGTCTTGTCTCGCGCTAATCTGAAAGAAACTAACAAAGAAACTGATTTGTTCTCGAGTTTTACATAGCGTAAACTTGAGTGAGTGGTGCATAATACAGGAAGTACCATTCCTCCCCCTACTGAATTCTCAAATTTGGAAAGTCTTATTTTCCACGGGACTATTTTCCGGGGGGGGGGTATTTTCCGCGGGAGTAAACACTGACCACCAATTTTAACACATATAAACAACTAGAACTAAGAAATTGTCACTTAATAATTGTAGTTTGTTTCTATTAACCAGAGTATGACGTTTCCTTCAATTATTACCCATATTTTGGAGTATCTGTTCAACTAACATTTTATCTGGTAATTGTATTGAAATCTTAGCAAAAAATTTTTCATCGGGTTAAGAAAGTGACAATAGAGTTATAGATATTACTTTTTCTTTCGTTGGTTTGACATTACGAACCAACTGTTGATGAAAAATAAGGGGGAAAACGATACCTACAAAATTAGTTTTTCAACTATAGCTGTAACCAGTCGAGCCATTAATTCCATTTTAACGGCAGTGCTTATTACTTGGAAAAAGCGCGAATGGCAAATCTATGAGTATATTTATTTTTTCGCAAGCTAACTTTCAAAAGTTTACCCGCAAATCGGTAAAATGAATGAATGTGAAGACAATTTTATCTTTTTCATGCTGCATTTTCATTTACCTACTTAGTGTGGATTGGAAATAAATGTACATAGAATAATGAAACTTACATAAATAAATTATATTGAGATTTATAAGCAACTTTGAACATAATAATACCAAAAGAAATAACTCCTTTTGTTCTATAAAGAAAATGTATCGAATTGGATATCCAAGATTAGATAAAAACAGAACAAATGCAAAAAAAAATATCACTTACTTTTTGAATTGTTTTGAGTTTCGCTTCAGCTTCTTTCCTCCATTTTTACTTCCCATAATCAATCACACAGCCCGATACACAGAAAAGAATATTCAAATCACCCTAGCCGAGAACTTTTTTGTCTTGTCAGATTTTAAAACTAAACGGTAGCGGCCTATTCTAAATGCATTTCAAACAGCCTTCCGAAAGAATCCGCCCACCTTCTTTGAATGAGAAATAGCGAAGCGAAGTCCATCTATTTTTGTAACAATTTAACAATTTTTGCATTTTCTTGCAAGTTTACGTTATTTTCTACAGAAACGACTAAGTAATATAACAAATCTGGCACGGTGATTGCATAGATCTGAAGCTAAGGAACAATATGATACAAATACATTGTCTATTCGGTCAAATAGTAGCTTCAGATTAGTCGCAAAATCCTCTGTTTTTAAAAAGCATTTTACTGTCTAATAAAAAATTTGAATCATATTTCAAAAATATAATTCGGTGAATTCATAAATCTAAGTCTCAGCTATCGAATAATGCCAACATTGTCATCTATAGTCAAAAATTGAAGACAGTAAGCAGTTTATTTAAAAACGGTCGAAAATATGAATAGTGAGCATAAACCTTGTTTTTGATTCTTTGGGAGACACCATGATGTAAAACTACTCTAGCATGTGTGTGAACAAAGAAGTAAAAATCCAAGAAGAATGGGAAAGGAAGACGCTGAATTTATTTAGTAGCTCAAGAAGGGATGCCTCAAGGAGGTATGCCTAAGACATTTTCTGAAGTCTGCACGAAGCACTTAAGATGGCTTACAACCGAACAGGATGAAGGCTGGGGACTTCCAGTATCAATGTAGGTTTTGTGCAATCCTGGGCCTATCTTCGCCACAGTTTGGTTTTCCACACTTAATAATGATCTTCTATCCAGAGACAGATCTAAGGGGATCAGGGGGATAGTCTGCCCGGGTGTTGGTACTTAAAGGGTACCGGCTTGAAATCCACTTTTTGATCTAATGAGATAAATTTAGAATTTTTGCAGCTCAGGAATGCGCATACTTTTGATTTGAAGATGTATCGAACTATTGCCGTATTAGTTCCTTCCAATGAAAGAAGCTTCATAATTAAAGTTGATTAAACTTTTTAGAAACAGTACGACCAAGGAGCTGTGGAAAAACTTATTTTCCAAATAGCGTTTAATTATAATTCACATAGAACACAATATGGCTTTAAACCTTTCGTATGAATAAATCATAAATATATTTGTTTCGAGAAAAGCATACAAAAATAATTTTTAATCTACATAATAAGGTTAATTATGTACACTAATAAGGTACACTAAAAAGTAATATAAGGTACACTTGTGTAAAGTACACAACATAATAAGGTACACTAAAAAGTAATAAAAAGAGGAGGATAAAAAAAATTCTGAGAAAAGACTGGCCATCTTCATCCAATTGTAGCGATTTATCTTATTTAAGCTATAAATGATTGTATACTTTTGTTAGATAAACCTTGATAATGACAGACCAGAAGAAGCAAGAACAGATTTCATTAAAGCCATGAGTCTCAATCATCCAATGGCTCACTTGAATAAGCTGCAGGCTGATTTGATGGTCCTTTGAAGAGAAAAAAAAAAGAAAGGACTGCTGGATTCTCCGGCACTTGGACAAATGGATTCCTTATGGGAATCACCACTCTCTTGGATTAGATTCAGTTGGAAAGCTGATGAACCCTCAGAAGAGGCTGTGAACCAGGATGTGGAAGAAACTTTGCTACAACTTGAGAAGTTGATGGAGAGGGCCTGTTGGTGTGGAAAATTATTCCTTCTACGCTAAGGTATGTCTTATTAAGCCTACATTACTTCTTTTCTCTTTTAACTGAGTTGGGCCATTTTGTCCAATTGACAAATTAAGAAGCGTCTGAGGATAACCGTAAGATATAAAAAGAGTTCTTGCTAAATACCCATGTGACATAAATAATAAATGGCCTAAAACTCTTTTTTTTTTTGCTAAATATTTCCAGTCTAACTTAAAAAAATAACTAAGTGAGTGTATTTCTAATCTAATCATAGTTAGTTAATCTTTGAATTTAGCCCTGTTTAAAGTTAGTCTTATGGTTTAGTCAACTCTTGGTATAATTTTGATGTAATATATTTAAATATCAAAATAAAATCCTTCCAGCAATAAGCAAGAAAGAATATGAAGAAATAATTTATCAGTTCCAAACTCACAGCTGAAAGGAAAAAGAAACTAAATGAGAAGCAAAAAGTAAGAAAACAGAAGGACAAAAAACTAACTAGACTAGGAAGACAAAAATGCCAACCACAGATACAGACTGACTGAAAACCTCTTATGTCAATGTTTAAAGCCAAACTTAAAACGTCAAAGTAAATTGAAAATCCGAAAAAAAGCTGTTTAAATTTACCTTGTAAGTAGCACATGGAGGTTTTAACTATACCCTTCTTAAACTGTATCTTCAGCTTAAAATTGAGAAATATTTGGACATAGATGCGAGATACAGGAAATTCTCTTGTTAAATGCGCCCATGCACAGAGTTTGCTGCACCTCTAAATTTTACCTCACATTATCTCTTTCTTTTATTAATGTGTCCCTTTTGTTTACATTCATTTACATCCAAAGAGACCCTTTAATTGAGTTTTTTTTAATCAAACTATATTTGTTAAAATAAATCTTCAGGAGATGAAATTTTTAATAGGTATATTAAATATAACCTAAATACCGTTTCTAATTTCCGTTTAACCATTTCTTCTATCCGTTTTGCACCTCCCGTTTCGTTTATGTTCATAGATTCTCAAAAAAAACTTTTACTTTTTGTTTATTTTACAAAATGCTAAAAAAAAATATGTTTATTAGTCCAATACCCACAATCACTAATTTTAACTATGCAACTTGTTTCTCATCTCTACTATTGTTTCCCTATGAAGTTTTAAACGGCTGTTTTCGTCAGCCATAGGATCCCTCATACGGGATCGTATCTCATCGTAAGCTTCTCGATTGTATGACATGTTTGTGCTTGTATTGTTAAGTTCTTTTTATCCGAAATTATAAATAGAAAACGGGTCTAATACTGTTTTGTGATTAATAAATATTATGAATTTCTCGAATTATTTGGATGTACGGTTGGTTTTACTTTCATGGTAAGTTTCGGCACATTGGTAAAACCAGTGCAGTGCCAGAAAAATTGATTATAGCAATACACTTTCCACTTAAATGGAGTACCCCCAAAATTTCCGGTTAAAGGAAAAGGTTCTAATTCAATTTTTCTTTTTGTGTTAAGTCTTTGCTCGAGAATGGAAATGTTAGAAAAGGCAGAGCTTTGTCTTAATGAGGCACTGAAACTTCAAAGTGAGAACCCTTACCTCCTTCTAAAGTTAGCCGAATGCAAAGATGCCTATGGAAGATCCGAAGAAAAAAACTTTTATTAATCATCAATGCACTTTCTAAAGACGAATTGAATATGAAAAGTAGGTATATCTAAAGTGAATATGTAAACCCCGCAAAAATAGCAATTGAAACAAAGCCTTATGTTTCCTAATGTCCATTGAGGTAGTAATAGCTTCAATCTAGTAAATAACAATCCTCGGGCCATAGTAGCTGAAAATTTAAAAAAATGGTTTAAAAAAAAAATGCTAAAAAATATTCAATAAAAAAAGCTGGGAGTGGTAACTTTTGACTCACTTTCAATTCAACATTAATTTTTAGTCTCGAATTTTTCTTTCGGATTAAAAAAAAAAAGGCAAAAACACGCCTAAACAACTCAAGATTGGCATATTAGAGGATGATAGCTCCCACTCCACAAAGCAAAAATTGACACCACCGTTATATCTCCATTTCTACAGATTGTTATGTTAACGTAACCTCATGGAATATTGTTCTGGGCCTGGACTACGATGTCTGAGGTTCCGAGTTCAAGTCTTGTACAGGAACTTTTTGTAAATGATGTCAAAGCAAGTAGGACATGGGCAGCTAACTTTCTTCAGCAGTAAAGTGCTCTCCCGCAACATCAATCAAAACAGCAACTGTGAAACAAGAATTTTGTGTCAAGTTACGATAGCTCCTTAGAAAACCAGAGAGAGCTGGAAAAAAGTTGTAAGAACAAAGGAAGCTTGTCGAAAAATAAAAGCGAATGCCTGCTCAACCTTTTCCAGCAAGTGAAGAATAGAGGCTTTTCGAATTCATTAAAAAGAAAAAAATAAACCCGCTGGATACAAGGGACAAGGTACTGATAGAATCTCTCTCTCTCTCTCTCTAAGAAACGCGCATCCGTGATCTTTTTTTCCGTCAAAGGAATACAAATTCTAGATTAGCTTGAAACAAATATAGGGGGATTCAAAAATTGAAGTAACGGGTACTGACATATAAAAATAATAACTAATAATTACAATAATACTTGGAACCCCGCAATAGCAACTATGAAGCTGCTCCAAGCATGGTGGAAGTGCCGCCAATGCATAAGATTTTGGGAGGAGAGAGGGTGGCATATTGAAAAATTATATCATTAGGATATCATCAGAAAGTGTTTTTTTTTTTTTTTTTTTTTTTTTTTTTTTTTTTTTTTTTTTTTTTTTTTTTTTTTTATCAAACGGAATAGAATTTTCTTTTTAAAATTCAGTTGAGGCTCACAAAATGATGTTCAAGTATCGAATCCTCTTAAGCCCAAATAACATAAAAAAATTATAAAAAACTAAAATTGTTGGTATCAAACATGTTTATCTAACTTCAGATAAGATACGATATATTATTGTTTCAAAAACTGACGAAGAAATATTTCCAGAAAATAGATAGTTTTTTGGGGAAGGAGGAGCAGTGAATATTGGTTTCAACCATTGATTTGTTTGCCTCCCCTCCTCTAGAATTAGGGAAAATTTCAACCTGGGGAGGGCAAGTGCCCCAAAACCTAAAATTACTGATTCAGATTTGTGGATCTTACTATAAATTTTAAAGGCCCAATGAAGGTATTTTGGGTTTCTGTGCAA
>CM051267.1:8347019-8522019 GCA_027921565.1 Artemia sinica | reverse complement strand
CTTAAAAAAATAAATAAAAGTGTCGGATTAACGACTGCTTAAGACAGTTCTTGTTTTTTCAACTTATAAGCTTAGTCTCTTCCTCAAAACGAAGTAATGCCATTAAACACTTTAATTTTTACTGTTATTTTGAAATACTAAAAAAAATTACGTTTTTTATTTCTTAGATGGCACTGCATGTGCATTGACTGTTTAGGGGCGTAATACCGCAGAAGCTTATAATACTAGATTACATTTTCCCATCGAAAGTAGATTATTTTTTCATATCTAAAATAGAGTTTGTCGTGTATTTGTATTACTTGTCATCGAGGAATTGTGACAACCACTCAAATATGTGACATTCTAAATAATTATACTTTTAACCAATCACATATTTAAGCTATTAAAATTGAAAAAAATGATTTATTCGTTAAAGTAGGTAAATTACGGAAATGGTTTTGAAGAAAGCGAAAATTCAGATGTTTTTCCGTCTCTTAGAAAAGTCCAATATATGTGTATTTAATGGTTGCATAAGCAGCGTATGTAACTGAATTATTTTGTATAAATTTACTGCTATCCATTGCCTTTAACGATCTAACACCGTTAAGCTGTGCCATTATACTTTGTATTATAGTTTTTTGTAACAACTGTTGATAAAATAGCCATATAATTTTGACCAAAAGTGTTTGTTTCATATATTTTAGTTTGCCTAGAGGCCGACGCGGTTGGTGTTGTCTGGTTGGGGGAGGAGCTCTAAATCTCATTATTCTATCCAGTAGTTTTATCCTCTTTTTGTATGGTATGTCTACAGCCCCTCATTTCCCCATCTCCCACCTCTGTTGTTCCTCTTATACTTGAATGAGGCTCAGTATGTGTATATGAGACTTTTAAAGAGTGAGGTTCGGTATGCTCTGCTGGGATATCAGAGCAAAATATTTTTGTCATAGAGCTTCGAGGTCCCTCCCTTGACATTGCTCTGCTCACTACTGGAAAATCTCTAGAAACATTTCCAAATATTTTTTTTCTCGCCATCGCAGTCTAATTTTTAAATTCTTTGATGTAATTAATTAAACAGAAGTACTTACTGTAATAAATCATTGGAAAACATCGCAGTCTGGGCAACTGTTTTGCAAGTCAGAAGTTTCAAATTTTGAAGTTCCTGCCAACAAAATAGAAAATTTGCTTTTCTGCTTTCCTTGAAATTTATCTAGAATGACATTAACGATTTTTCTATTATAGCTGCCGAATTAATTTTACTGGGACTGACGTAGCAGTTAAAGTTGTGGAGACTCACGGCTAATCTCATCATAGGACAAAAAAACTCATGCATTTCTTATTTCAAGAGTAATCTGAATTTTTTTTGTACTTCTTTCTAACAAGACTAGAAGAGGTGTTTTCACTGTAAAATTTTACATAGACTTTTATGTAATAATGACTTATTATTCTTTGGAAATAATAATTGGCTGTGGTGTTTATGTTACATTAAAAAAGAAATTAAAAAATAAATTAATAATTAAAACCTTTTTCTGCATTGGATTCTTAATATTAATTTGGTTTCAGAAATTTTATTGGCCGTCGCTAAACTTTAGTCAAAACAGATTAGTTTGAAGCTATTCTATCTTCTTGAAGGTAATCATCAAATTTTTACCCAATGTTATTTTTTGCGTGCCAACAAATCATGAATAATACCTGATTTCTGGCAATATTTATATCCGACAATGTAAGAAGTGGGTAAACATTAGTTTCTCTTTTTTTATGTTCTGTTTCCAAATTGGGAAAAAAAAATTAAATCAAGTTACTTAAGTCTGCTGAATAAAAGTGCAGTACTTGGAAACATAAAAGCAGATTTTTTTTTTCTGTTGACTTAAAAGATATAAATAAAAGTTCAAATAGGATACAATCCTTTTAATCGACAGTGTTTCACAAACAGTGGTAGAATATTAAGGAAGAAAAGTTTAATGAAGCTTACATTTCAAGACTTTATAACATTATTAAGGATAAAAGTAAAAAAAGAGCTTTAATAGTGAGAGATAAACTTTCCCTGGAAAATCTTATACCAAAAAAGGTTAGTGTAAGTGACTTTTGTTTTATTCAACAAATAGGAAACATTCACTTCAATCATGACTTTCGCCTTTCCAGAGAAAGATTTTTAAAAAAGTTTTCGAAATTATCAACAAATAATGCGGTAATACCTTCGTCAATTCTTGGACCAGATGTGGTTAATTTTTCGTCAAGAACTTTAACGATACAAGAATAATCAGTGCTGGAAAAGGGTCCAAAATTTTATTTTAAACCAGATAAAGTCCCCGTGGAAGATATTGTCTTCAATGGAAACATCTTTGCATAAAAACGCAAACCTAATAAAAGATGTTAGGTTAGTAAGAGCTTCTACCGTAAAAACCCTCTATAATTTTGTATTGAAACCGGAATTTCCTAGTACGACCATCGAAGACACAAAATTCTAAAAAACTTGAAAAAGGATGGTTCAATTACCATCACAAAAGCAGATAAGAGTAACACTTTAGTTGTCATGAATACTGAGGACTGCGAATCAAACTTTAAAAGTTTACTAAATGATGAAAAAATTTACAAGAAGCTATCGTACAATCCAACAACGCTTTACAAATTAGTTTAAGAACAAATTCAAGTGTTTAAAGGATGAAGGGAAAATTACACCTCAACTTTATTACAAATGTCTGCCACGCAGTTCCTTGTGCCCTAAATTATATGGAATTCCGAAAATTCATAAACGTAACCTACCATTACGACCAATTGTGTCAAGTACAAGGTCACCAACAAGTTTTTCGAGTAAGTGGTTTGTGTCAATCTGTAAACCCCTTTTTTCTACACAAATCTCGTACATTAAGAATTCTTTGAATTTGGTTGAAAAACTGAGAAAAGTAGAAATTTCATGAAATTCTTTGTTTTCAAGCTTCGACATTGTATCAATGTACACAGATATTGATATAAAAGCAGCCGAAACTCTTCTAGAAAGAAAGCTGTTAAGAAGTTTGGACTTGATTAGTGGCAAAACAGATTTGGAAGTTTCTGTAATTATTTATTTAGTAATTGAAAATTGATTTTTTCCATTTGGGCACAAGCATGTCGAAAGAATATTTACCAGGTTTTCGGTGGAATGCTTAGCCTATACCGGGGCAATTACTAGCCCAAAAATACTGAATGCTTATCGTAGCTCAGAATTTAGCCTTTTTTAAAACAAAATTATTAGTTATTAATCTAAATATTTATTTCTCTACTTCGATGGAAAAACGAGGTTAAAATACAATCGACATATCAGATAACCTGCACATAATTGTAGGTTAAAAGTGAAATAAAAGTCCAGCAAAAAGACCTTGCTGTGTATGCTGCGGCCCTGAAAGAAGAAATAGAATCTATGCCAGACTTTTTGAGGAAGCAAGTCAAAGACACTGGGCGGACATGTCAGTATTTTCAGTGAGACGGTCAAGAGAATTAGCTGTCTTTGGCTTGTCATATTATACAACTCATTCATTCAGAACAGTTATAAACCATCTTAGTGAACTCCTAAGAACCATAAATAAAAGTCATTATGCTACAATTGCTGTCTTGAAAAAAGAAGGTAAGAAACAAAGAATTACGGGTAATCAGAGTAATTTTTCAAATTTTTTTTCTTCAAAGTCACAAAGCATCTACTTGGACAGCTTCGAATACAAAATAAAAAGCAACAACACATAATTAGCTTGAGACCTATACAGTTTCTGTGCCTAATGGTGTGTTTCTCATTAAGATTTTATGATTTTAAGGAGATGTTTACCCCCTTTTACAAAAAATTGAGCATTTTCGAAAAAGGGGAAACAAGGTTGTGCACTCCAAGTGTGGTGACGATCGAAAACTACGTCAAACATCGTGGATGTGTGCCAAACAAGGGCATGATGTAGCTATCATGGCAATTTGGGAATATACAGTACACACTTTTTTAGAAAGAAGATTAAAAGAAGTATAACTGAATTACTTTGATTATTTACCCGTGGTGATCAGAATTTTGAATAAAAATGTTTTTCTGTAGCAGGAGCCAAAATGCCTTCAACAAGCCTTTAAGAAATTTGAAAAATCTTTCCAAAAAAAAACTGCTCATAGGACAAAAAAAGTCAGGCATTTTTTATTTCAAGAATAGTCAGAATTTTTCTGTATTTCTGTCTAACAGTTCTAAAACAAGTGTTTTCCACTGTAAAATTTTAAATAGACTTTTATCTATTTGTCATTGACTTATTATCCTTTGGGAAATTTGTTCATTGGCTATGTCGTTTATGTTACATTAAAAAAGAAATTTAAAAATGAATTAATAAATAAAACCTTTTTCTGCATTGAATTCTTAATATTAATTTGGTTTCAGAAATATTAATGACCGTTGCTAAACTCTAGTCAAACAGATTAGTTTGAAGCTATTCTATCTTCTTGAAGGTAATCATCAAATTTTTATTCAATGCTATTTATCCTGTGCCAACAAATCATGAATAGTAGCTAATCTCTAGCAATATTTATATCCGATAATGTTTGAATAAAAAGTGGGTAGACATTGGTTTCTCTTTTTTTATGTTCTGTTTCCAAATTGGGAAAAAAAAAAATTAAATCAAGTTACTTAAGTCTGTTGAATAAAAGTGCAGTACTTGGAAACATAAAGCAGATTTTTTTTTCTGTTGACTTAAAAGATATAAATAAAGTTCAAATAGGGATACAATCCTTTTAATCGACAGTGTTTCACAAACAGTGGTAGAATATTAAGGAAGAAAAGTTTGAATGAAGCTTACATTTCAAGACTTTATCACATTATTAAGGATAAAAGTAAAAAAGAGCTTTAATAGTGAGAGATATAACTTTCCCTGGAAAATCTTATACCAAAAAGGTTAGTGTATACCAAAAAGTTCAGAATTTTGAATAATATTTTTTTTTTATTATTAGTTGTTGTTTTTTTCAGCAGAAATTTTAAAGAAATGATTTTTTTAAGCTGTTTCGAATGACTAGAATGACATAAAATCGTGTTTTTCATATTTTGAATAATATTGAATAATATTTGAATATTATATTTTGAATTTCAGCAAATGCAGAAACAGCATACAGAAAATGGCATACCTATAAAAGTAAAAATTTAGAAGAAAAGTATACACTTAAAAGTATAACTATAGAATTTAAAAGTAAAAACTATAAAATAATATTGAATTAATAATATTGAATTTTGAATAATATTTTTTTTTATTATTAGTTTTTTTTCAGCAGAAATTTTTAAGAAATGTTTTTTAAGCCATTTCGAATGACTAGAATGACATAAAATCGTGTTTTTCATATTTGATTAATATTGAATAATATTTGAATATTATATTTTGAATTTCAGCAAATGCAGAAACAGCATACAGAAAATGGCAATACCTATAAAAGTAAAAATTTAGAAGAAAAGTATACACTTAAAAGTATAACCTATAGAATTTAAAAGTAAAACTATAAAATAATATTGAATTAATAATATTGAATTTTGAATAATATTTTTTTTTTATTATTAGTTGTTTTTTATTTCAGCAGAAATTTTTAAGAAATTATTTTTTTTAAGCTGTTTCGAATGACTAGAATGACATAAAATCGTGTTTTTCATATTTTGAATAATATTTGAATATTGAATTTTGAATTTCAGTAAATGCAGAAACAGCATACAGAAAATGGCAATACCTATAAAAGTAAAAATTTAGAAGAAAAGTATACACTTAAAAGTATAACTATAGAATTTAAAAGTAAAAACTATAAAATAATATTGAATTAATAATATTGAATTTTGAATAATATTTTTTTTTTATTATTAGTTGTTTTTTATTTCAGCAGAAATTTTTAAGAAATTATTTTTTTTAAGCTGTTTCGAATGACTAGAATGACATAAAATCGTGTTTTTCATATTTTGAATAATATTTGAATATTGAATTTTGAATTTCAGCAAATGCAGAAACAGCATGCAGAAAATGGCAATACCTATAAAAGTAAAAAGTTAGAAGAAAAGCATACACTTAAAAGTATAACTATAGAATTTAAAAGTAAAAACTATAAAATAATATTGAATTAATAATATTTCTTTTTTATTATTAGTTGTTTTTTATTTCAGCAGAAATTTTTAAGAAATGATTTTTTTAAGCTGTTTCGAATGACTAGAATGACATAAAATCGTGTTTTTCATATTTTGAATAATATTTGAATATTGAATTTTGAATTTCAGTAAATGCAGAAACAGCATGCAGAAAATGGCAATACCTATAAAAGTAAAAGTTTAGAAGAAAAGCATACACTTAAAAGTATAACTATAGAATTTAAAAGTAAAAACTATAAAATAATATTGAATTAATAATATTGAATTTTGAATAATATTTTTTTTTCTGTAGCAGGAACCAAAATGCCTTCACCGAGCCCTTAAGGAATTTTGGAAAACCTTCCCGAAACAACTGCTCACACGGGACCATTCCTCAGCACATACGCCCAAAAAGAAAATTATAGAGTATCTAGTAAAATGCTTGATATAAAAGAAGCCACAAAACAATTATGCGGACTGGAGAAAAATACAAGAGTTGAAAAATTTAATTGCTTAAGTTCCTATTTTTGTTGATTATAGCTTGTTGTCTTTAAAATTCTCACCAGTTTAAGTCTGTAATAAAGACAATACTGAAGGCTACTCAGCAGGGGGGGAGGGGAGGGGAGGGGTACGGGGTCACCCCACTCTGAAATTTTGTCCGACTCGTCAAACCAAGAACAGAAATGTATACAGTCAAACTTTTGATGCATTATTAAAAAAAATTGTACCCTCCCCCAAAAAAAAACAACAACAAAGAAATCATTGAGTTAGAAATACCTTGAGTAGAGCTTAGGTTACAGTAAAGATTGACTTTCATCCTAAATAACCTTTAGGAATGAGTATATGTAATTTGTGTCTTTCAAAGTTCTTTGTCCCCCTGATTGTACAGATTTGCTGGCGCTGGGCTTGAATGTATATGTACTTTTTTTTACTAGGGTGGTGTGGCATACATGTGTCAGGTAAAAGAGGCAATGATAAAATATGTAATGAACGTAACACCTTAAAACGTAAAACGTGTTTTGCGTGAGACAGAGGGGGCTCAGAAAGCTTCTCCCACTCATAACGTGTCTGAGTCTTCACCACATTTAATTTATCCCATATATATGAGATGTCATTTTAAATAGTGAATCTAGACATAAATGATTCCAAGGAAAATTGATTTTTTGAAGAAATTATATGTTTCCTAAGGTCAACATTAGCGCAAAGTCTTCTACTGAAACTTCTCTAAAGTGCCGAGAACGTTTCTTCATCTAATATTGATACTTGGTCCTGGTGATACCCCCCCCAACTCACGCTCTCTCTTGGATACTCTTCTCGTAAGAACAGATGCTTTGTATTTGTTCCTTTATTTGTTTCCTAAGGTAAACATTAGCACAAAGTCTTCTACTGAAACTTCTCTACAGTGCCCAGAACGTTTTCATCTAATATTGATACTTGGTCCTGCTGATGCCCCCCCCCCCCACAGCTCATGCTATCTCTTTGCTACCTTCTCGTAAGATCAGATTGCTTTATATTTATTGCTTTTTCCTTTTTAAATGTTTCATTTCTTCTATTTTGAATGTTCTATTTCGTTCCATTAAAAAAAATGGCGTTTTCTCTATGTACCTGAAAAGAAAAAGAAAAAAAAAATTCTATTTTGCATCCAAAATACAGCTTGAGCTTTTTAGAAAATCGTCACCTGAAAGTGGTTTTGCCGAGTTTTTCCAAAAACGGGAGAAATATACCAGTGGTTTTTCAAAAAAAAAGGAGAAATATACAGTGGGATTTTCTGATACGCTGAATCTGATGGTATGCCTTTCATTAAGATTCTGTCATTTGAAGGGGATGTTTCTCCCTCTTTAAAAAATCGGGCATTTTCAAAAAAGGGGAAACCAGGTTGCGCGTACCAAGCATGATGGAACTATGAGAAATGTACCAAGATTGGTGAAACTGTGCCAAGTGTGATGAAGCTATGAGCAGTGCGACGAAACTAAGCCAAATATGGTGGATGTGCGCCAAACAAGGGCATGATAAAAAGAGGTAAAAAGAGGCCATGATAAAATATGTAATGAACACAAAACCTTAAAACGTAAAACGTGTTTTGCGGGGGACAGAGTGGGGCTCGGATAACTTCTCTCCCTCATAACGTATCTGAGTCTTCGCCACATTTTAAGTAGTTAATCTAATAGTGAGATCTCTATTTTAAGTAGTGAGATCTCATTTTAAGTAGTGAATCTAGACGCAAAGGAATTCCAAGGAAAATTTAGTTTTTGAAGAATCTGTTTGTTTTCTGAGGTAAACATTAGCGCAAAGTCTTTTACTGAAACTTCTCTAAATTGCTCAGAACGTTTTTCAACTAATATTGATACTTGGTCCTGGTGATACCTCCCCCCCTCCCCCACAGCTCATGCTCTCTCTTGGCTACCCTTCTCGTAAAAACAGATTGCTTTATATTTGTTACTTTTTCCTTTTTAAATGTTTCATTTCTTCCATTTTAAATTTTCTATTTCGTTCCATTAAAAAAATGGCGTTTTTTCTATGTAGCTGAAAAGAAAAAGAAAAAAATTGTTATTTTTCATCTAAAATACAGCTTGAGCTTTTAATAAATCGTCACATGAAAGTGGTTTCGCCAAATCTGTTTTTCCAAAAACGGGAGAAAAAAGAGTTTAAAAATTTTGAAATTTGTATCTCAGAATCAAGTCATAGCTAGAGCGTTGATTTTTGTTTCAAAATTAAGAAGAAAAATCGCACATATTTTTATGCTTCTTTTTATTGGCCTAAGGTGAGGCTTTCTTGAGATAAAATGGAATGAATATCGGTTTCGGCAAAACCTCCTGAAAATTCCAGAACATAGGTAATATATGGCAAAACGAAATTTGCTCAGCATGAATTGGAAATGCGATTTTCAGCAAAACATATTTCATCTGATAGACAAATTTTAATTTTTATAATTAACTGGACAATTAACAATTTCTGGTTTTGACCTTCGGAGCATTAACGACGGAGGCTCCTTCGGACAAGCTGTGATTTCAGCCGGAGTACTAGATACCTCAGCTCAGTTACAACTTCTAATAAGACTTTTCACACAAGCCACATCCACTGCTGGCATGAAACGGTAAAGCGATTATACGTCTTTTATTTTTGTTGTTGGCAACTCAACTACCGTACTTGAAGGTACAGGAGGCAGCAACCTCTCCACAACATTCACTGCTGACATATTGGGCAATGGCCTCCTTGGGCTAGCCTCTGGTGCAATCAGTGCTACAGAAGGGGTAGTGTCTGCAAACGAAGTTTTTTAGAACACCCTTTTGCATAGTCCTTGCTTAAACTGTAATAATTTCACCTTTGAAAATGGCACTAAGCTATATTTATAGTATTTGGGAGTTTTAGCGTAATCAAAAAAACTTCTGCTTGATCATTTGAATAATGACAATCAAAAGCTTTTTTGTCAAGTCTAGTAGCGAAAAGACTTCCTTGTGCTTCAAAGAACTCTGAATGACGTTGTGAACATCATTGACCTCCTGAATCGTGGGTTGGCTAGGCTCAGAATACTTCATCGTTATACTCTGGACGTGTGAATGTTTCTTCAGGAATATAGATGTTTTTACTTTTATAACTTTAATAAATCAGATAATATTTGCATTTTGATTACTAAATATCAGTATATGTACATTAACTGACAATGCACATTCATTCGTATTTTTTCAGTAAAGTGCAAATTTTGTTCGGGCCTTGGGAAGGCATAGGAGTTTTGAGCCCTACTCAT
Source organism: Artemia sinica (assembly GCA_027921565.1). Classification (NCBI taxonomy): domain Eukaryota; kingdom Metazoa; phylum Arthropoda; class Branchiopoda; order Anostraca; family Artemiidae; genus Artemia; species Artemia sinica. Next base: position 8,512,213 of record CM051267.1, on the reverse strand, counting down.
GTTAATTTCTGCTCGTTTGAGTTTGACTCGGTTATTTATTGTAATTTCTGTTCGTTTTAAGTTTCATTTATTTATCGATGCTGATTTGTGGTAGTTTCACGCTTGGTAGATTATTTGATTTTATTTTTGCTCATTTTTGGTTTAATGGAGTTTTTACTTTCTCTGAAAAACTTATTTTGTAGAAAGTTTTTTAAATTAATTTCTGTTCGTTTTATATTGACATAGTCTTTTCAGGGAAAAGAAAATAGTACTTTAAATCTTTTTGTTTTTCAAGACTTTACAGTTTGGCCTGCTATTTGTATGCCAGAGACGAATTTTCAGCATTTTTTAACAACATACACCCTTTTAAAAATCTGGACACAAATAGTACTGTTTAAGTTAGTTTCATACCTCCTGTATTTCACCTGAAATGGAAAAACTTGATACCATTCGAAAAAAAATGTCTACTTTTTTGATAGGTCGGATACACTTAAGCTATTTTGATTTGGTTAAATTTTAAGAGCGGAAGTAGCCCCGAAAGTTTGAACATAATACCCTCAGTCGTTCTTGGGATACTGCTGAGATGCCTTATTGGAATTAGCATTATTACAGTGCATTTTGATTTAATCTTAAGGCGATATTTAGTTTTTAAAACATAATGGGGAAATGGGAGGGTGGGCGTGGGAGGGTGGGAGTGGAAGGGGAGTTAGTTGCCCTCTAATCACTTTCAACTAATGAAAAGGGCCTCAGCCCTTTCTGTTTTCAATCGACTGAGCCTTTTTCGAAGTTCCCACGACAACTCCTTCGATACGAAGTGCCCTGGTCTAAACAACAACAACAACAAAAAATAATACATTATACCTACATCGATCTTACTATAAAAATGTCAAGCCTTCCAATCACTTTCGACTATTAAAAAAGGCACTAGGTCTTTCGAATTTCAATCGAATGAACCCTTTTGGAAACGAGAACGCTTTCTATAAACACCTTATATGCCCCCAGGGCATAAATTACAACCCTTACCCTAGGTTCGGTTAGGGTGGTTGTCATCCTCTAAGACCGAATTTCTAGAAATTTCATCTACATTAAACAAAATAACCATCTCAAAATTTTTATTGTATGTGTTTGGGAAATGGTGGGCGTGAGAGGGGCGGTAGTCGCTCTTTCAATCACTTTCAACTATTAAAAATGGCCCTAGCCCTTTCAATTTCCAATAAAATGAGCCCTTTTGAAGTTTCTACGACAAAAATTTCAATAAAAATCTTATATGGCCCCAAGGCATAACTTACAACCCTTGCCTTGAGTGCTGGGGGGGTCATTCTAAAAGACCTAATTTTCAGAACTTTCTACTGCGTTGAACAAAATGGCTATCTGAAAATTTTGATTGGATGTGTTTGGAGGAATGGTGGGCGTGAGAGGGGGGTTAGTTACCCTCCAATAACTTTCGACTATTACAAAGGGAACTAGCCCTCTCATTTCCAATTGAATGAGCCCTTTTGAAGTTTTACGACAACTCTATCTATAAAACCTTATATGCCCTCAAGGCAGAACTTACAACCTTTGCCCTTGAGGCACTGGGGGGTTTGTCATCCTTAAATACATAATTTCCGGAACTTTCAACTACGTTGAACAAAATGGCTATCTCTATACTCTGATCGAATGTTTTTGGGGAAATGGTGGGTGTAAGAGGAGGGTTAGTTACTGTCCACTCACTTTCGACAATTAAAAAAAGCATTATCAAATTCCAATCAAATGAGCCCTTTTTGAAGTTTCTATTTCAACTTTCTATATAAACTTTATATGCCCCCAGGGCGTAGCCTACAACCCTTGCACTGAGGGCTTTGAGGGGGTTATCATCCTACAAGACCTAATTTCAAGAACTTTCAACTAAGTTGAACAAAATCGGATTTCTCAAAATTGTATTGGATGTTTTGGAAAATGGTGGGCGTGAGAGGGTTGTTAATCGCTCTCCAATCACTTTCAACTATTGAAAAAGGCACTAGCTCTTTCAATTTCCAACGGTACGAGCCCTTTTGAAGTTTCTACGCTTTCAATAAAAACCTTATATGCCCCCAGGGCACAACTTACAACCTTTGCCCTTAGGGCTTTGGGGGGGGGGGAAGGGCTCATTCTTAAAGATCTAACTTCCAAAACTTTCAACTACTTTGAATAAAATGGCTATCTAAAATATTGATTGGATGTGTTGGGGGAAAAGATGGGCGTGAGAGGGGGGTTAGTTGCCCTCAAATAACTTTCGACTAATAAAAAGGGCACTAGCCCTTTGAATTTCCAAACGAATGAGCCTTTTTCAAGTTTCTACGACAAAGATTTCAATAAAAACCTTTTATGCCCCCAGGGCATAACCTATAACCCTTGCCCTGAAGACTGTGGTGGGAGTGTCAAACTCAAAGATATAATTTTCTGAAATTTGAACTTCGCGGAATAAAATGGCTATCTCAAAATCTTTATTGGATGTGTTTGGGGAAATGGTGGGCGTGGAAGGGGTGTTAGTTGCTTTCCAATCACTTTCGAATATTAAAAAGGGCACTAGCGATTTCAATTTCCAATCGAATGAGCCCTTTTTGAAGTTTCTACGCCAACGCGTTATTTAAAAACCTTATAAGCCCCCTGGGCATAATTTACAACCCTTGCCAGGCGGTTTGTTGCCCTCTAATCACTTTGACTATTAAAAAAGGCACTAGCCCTTTGAATGTCCAATCGAATGAGCCTTTTTGAAGTTTCTATAACAACATCTTCTATCAAAAACCTCATATTCCCCAGGGCACAACTTACAACACTGGCCCCAAGGGCTGTGGGGGACTGTCCTCCTCAAAAACATAATTTCTATCTGGAAATCAGCTACGCTGAACAAAATGGCTATCTCAAAATTTAGATTGGATGTGTTTTGGAAAATGGTGGGCGTGGAAGGGGTGTTAGTCGCCTTCCAGTCACTTTTGATATTAACAAGGGATAAAGCCACTCCAATTTCCAATTGAACGAGCCCTTTTCGAAGATTCTACGACAATTTCGTCGATACGAAGTGCCCTACTCTAAAGGAAAAAAATTAATAAATAATACATTGTGCCAACATCGTTTTTATATGCCCCCTGGGTATAGCTTAAAACCTTTGCCCTAGGGGTTGTGGAGGTGTGTCCTCCCCTTCACTTTGTCCCTGTTTCCTGTCTCGTTCTCGAGAGTCCCCGTTCTTTACTTAGGCAGCGCGATTGCGCTGCCTATGATTTATACAACAACTTTCTTCATAAACCTTATATGCCCCCAGGGCATAGCTTACACCCTTGCACTAAGGGCTCTGAGGGGGTTATCATCCTAAATACCTAATCTCGAGAATGTTCAACGAGAATGGATATCTCAAAATTTTGGTTGGATGTGTTTTGGAAAATGGTGGGCGTGAGGGGCGTTAGTCGCTATCCAATCACTTTCAACTATTAATTCCCTTTCAATTTCCAATTGAATGAGCCCTTTTGAAGTATTTTACGACAACGCTTTCAATAAAAACTTTATATGCCCCCAAAGCATAACTTAAAACCCTTGCACTGAGGGCTCTAAGGGGGTTATCATCCTACTAGACCTAATTTCAAGAACTTTCAACTACGTTGAAAAAAATGGATATCTCAAAATTTTGAATGGATGTGTTTGGGAAAATGGTGGGCGTGAGGGGGGCGTTAATCGCTCTCCAATCACTTTCAACTATTGAAAAAGGCACTAGCCCTTTCAATTTCCAATTGAATGAGCCCTTTTGAAGTTTCTACGCTTTCAATACAAACCTTATATGCCCCCGAGGCATAACTTACAACCCTTGCCCTGAGGACTTTGGGGGGAAGAGCTCATCCTTAAAGACCTAACTTCCAAAACTTTCAACTACGTTGAATAAAATGGCTATCTAAAATATTGATTGGATATGTTTGGGGAAAGATGGTCGTGAGAGGCGGGTTAGTTCCCCTCAAATCACTTTTGACTAATAAAAAGGGCATTGTCCCTTTGAATTTCCAAACGAATGAGCCCTTTTTCAAGTTTCTACGACAAAGATTTCAATAAAACCTTATATGCCCCCAGGGCATAACCTATAACCCTTGTCCTGAAGACTGTGGGGGTTGCCATCCGCAAATATCTTATTTCCAGAACTTAAAACTACGTTGAATAAAATGGCAATCTAAAACTTTTGATTAGATGTGTTTGGGGAAAAGGTGGGCATCAGAGGCGGGTTAGTTGCCCTCTAATCACTTTCGACTATTGAAAAGAGCACTAGCCCTTTGAATCAACAATCGAATGGGCCTTTTTTGAAGTTTCTAAGACAACACCTTCTATCAAGAGCCTTATATGCCCCAGGCCATAACTTATAACCTTGGCCCTAAGGGCTATGGGGGACTGTCCTCCTCAAAACATAATTTTCAACCTGGAAATTAACTATGCTGAACAAAATGGCTTTTTCAAAATTTAGATTGGATGTGTTTTGGGAAACGGTGGGCTTGGAAGGGGTGTTAGTCACCTTCCAGTCCCTTTCGACTATTAAAAAGGGCACCAGCCACCCCAATTTCCAATTGAATGAGCCCTTTTCAAAGTTTCTATGACAACTTCTTCGATACGAAGTGCCCTGCCTCTAAAGAAAAAATTAATAAATAATACATTGTGCCAACATCGTTCTTATATGCCCCCAGGGCATAACTTAAAACCTTTGCCCTGAGGGTTGCGGAGGAGTGTCCTCCTCTTCACTTAGTCCCCGTCTCCTGTCTCGTTCTCGAGTGTCCCCGATCTTTACTTAGGCAGCGCGATCGTGCTGCCCATGATTTATACAACAACTTTCTATATAAACCTTATATGCCCCCAGGGCATAACTTAAAACCCTTCCACTGAGGGCTCTGAGGGGTTATCATCCTAAAACACCTAATTTCGAGAATTTTCAACTACGTTGAACAAAATAGATATCTCAAAATTTGTATTGGATGTGTTTTTGAAAATGGTGGGCGTGAGAGGGTCGTTACTCGCTATCCAATCACTTTCAACTATTAAAAAAGGCACTAGCCCTTTCAATTTCCAATTGTATGAGCCCTTTTGAAGTTTCTACGACAACGCGCTATATTTGAAAAACATTTTGGCTATTTTTGCGAGGTTTACATATTACTTTAGATATCCAATGAAAACCTACTTTTCATATTCAATGTCTCCCATTTCCATCAGTGCAGGAAAACAATTTTTGTCGTTAAAAAGTGCATTGGTGACTAATATAGTTTTTTCTTCGGATCTTCAACAGGCATCTTTGCATTCGGCTAACTTTAGAAGGAGTCTCACTTTGAAGTTTCAGCCCCTCGTTAAGACAAAGCTCTGGCTTTTCTATATTTCCATTCTCGAGCAAGACCTGAAAACAAAAGAAAAATTGAATTAGAACCTTTTCCTTTAACCGGAAATTTGGGGGTACTCCATTTAAGTGGAAAGTGTATTGCTAATAAATTTTTCTGGCACTGCACTGGTTTTACCAATGTGCCGAAACTTACCATGAAAGTAAAACCAACCGTACATCCAAATAATTCGAGAAATTCCATAATATTTATTATATCACAAACAGTATTAGACCCGATTTTCTATTTATAATTTCGGATAAAAAGAACTTAACAATACAAGCACAACATGTCATACAATCGAGAAGCTTACGATGAGATACGATCCCGTATGAGGGATCCTATGGCTGACGAAAACAGCCGTTTTAAAACCTTCATAGGGAAACAATAGTAGAGATGAGAAACAAGTTGCATAGTTTAAAATTAGTGATTGTGGGTATTGGACTAATAAACATATTTTTTTTAGCATTTTGTAAAATAAACAAAAAGTAAAAGTTTTTTTTGAGAATCTATGAACATAAACGAAACGGGAGGTGCAAAACGGATAGAAAGAAATGGTTAAAACGGAAATTAGAAACGGTATTTAGGTTATATTTAATATACCTATTAAAAATTTCATCTCCTGAAGATTTATTTTAACAAATATAGTTTGATTACAAAAAAAACTCAATTAATGGTCTCTTTGGATGTAAATGAATGTAAACAAAAGGGACACATTAATAAAAGAAAGAGATAATGTGAGGTAAAATTTAGAGGTGCAGCAAACTCTGTGCATGGGCGCATTTAACAAGAGAATTTCCTTATCTCGCATCTATGTCCAAATATTTCTCAAATTTTAAGCTGAAGATACAGTTTAGAAGGGTAATAGTTAAACCTCCATGTGCTACTTACAAGGTAAATTTAAACAGCTTTTTTCGGATTTTCAATTTACTTTGACGTTTTAAGTTTGGCTTTAAACATTGACATAAGAAGTTTTCAGTCAGTCTGTATCTGTGGTTGGCATTTTTGTCTTCCTAGTCTAGTTAGTTTTTGTCCTTCTGTTTTTCTTACTTTTTGCTTCTCATTTAGTTTCTTTTACCTTTCAGCTGTGAGTTTTGGGACTGATAAATTATTTCTTCATATTCTTTCTTGCTTATTGCTGGAAGGATTTTATTTTGATATTTAAATATATTACATCAAAATTATACCAAGATTGACTAAACCTTTAAGACTAACTTTAAACAGGGCTAAATTCAAAGATTAACTAACTAGATTAGATTAGAAATACACTCACTTAGTTATTTTTTTTAAGTTAGACTGGAAATATTTAGCAAAAAAAAAAAGAGTTTTAGTGCTTTATTATTTATGTCACATGGTATTTAGCAAGAACTCTTTTTATATCTTACGGTTATCCTCAGACGCTTCTTAATTTGTCAATTGGACAAAATGGCCCAACTCAATTAAAAGAGAAAAGAAGTAATATAGGCTTAATAAGACATACCTTAGCGTAGAAGGAATAATTTTTCCACACCAACAGGCCCTCTCCATCAACTTCTCAAGTTGTAGCAAAGTTTCTTTCCACATCCTGGTTCACAGGCTCTTCTGAGGGTTCATCAGCTTTCCAACTGAATCTAATCCAAGAGAGTGGGTGATTCCCATAAGGAATCCATTTGTCCAAGTGCCGGAGAATCCAGCAGTCCTTTCTTTTTTTTCTCTCTTCAGAAAGGACCATCAAATCAGCCTGCAGCTTATTCAAGTGAGCCATTTGATGATTGAGACTCATGGCTTTAATGAAATCTGTTCTTGCTTCTTCTGGTCTGTCATTATCAAGGTTTATCTAACAAAAGTATACAATCATTTATAGCTTAAATAAGATAAAATCGCTACAATTGGATGGAGATGACCAGTCTTTTCTCAGAATTTTTTTTATCCTCTCTTTTTATTACTTTTTAGTGTCTAATGTTTCTTCAAAAAAAACTGAAATAAAAGTTTCAAATTTAGAAACCTTATTTTCCACAGGGGTATTTTCAAAGGAGGGGGTATTTTCCGCGGGGGTTACTTTCCAAAGGAGGAGGGGGTGTATTTTCCCTGGAGGAGGGCATTTTTGGGGGGTTAAATACCCCTGCCCCCATTTACTATATTCATTTATGTTATTTTACTGTGTTCATGGCCGTATGTTTCACTTTAAAATAGACTTATTTGTCTATCTATCTAATATGCAGAATAATTGTACCAAACACATTTTGCATGCAGACCCGTTATGTTTACCCCTCCTTTAATATGCAAATCTATAGCGCAAATTTATTTATAAAGTAATGAAGAAACTAACAAAAAACCGTTGTGTTCTAAAAATTTTATACAGTGTACACTTGAGTGAGTGGCAAATAATACACAAGTACCAAATTTCCATCCCCCTACAGAAATAAAAAAAAATTCTCAAATTTGGAAAGCCTTATTTTCCAGGGGATATTTTTTTTTTTTTGGGGGGGGGGGGTATTTGCCAAGAACCATGTATATTAAACTATCAGAGCACATTCTTTCTTTCGGTAAGTATGGTTATGATGGTGTTTTTTTTTTTACATTATGAGAAAAAAAACAGGTAGCTTGAAATAAAGATTGGTTTCAGTAATGTACAAATTATCTCATGGTCTTTAGAAATCAATGGGCGTATCATCCTACTCCTCTTAGCATCTGCTCGTTTTGAGATGAAGTGGTTATTTATTGTAATTTCTGTTTATTTATTATTGGTGGTAATATATAGAAGTTGTTTACACTTGAAAAATTATTTGGCTTTATTTTTGCTCAAATTTGGGTTAATCTAGCTCTTTACTTTTCTTTTAAAAGCATCCTTAATGGATTTTTTTTTTTTATGATTGTAATACATGAACTGTAGTTTAGCTTAAAACGCAGGGGATTCGGGGAATTTGAATTTCTTTGTTTCAATTCATCTTTCACCCTTCCTTTCACGGTAAACAAAAAAACGTACTTTCACGTTGACAGTTGACATATCACTTACAAAAAAGAACAAAGTACAGGAAAATAAACAAAAAAGCCAGTTTCACTTGAAGACAAAACAGCAACTTGACATAGCAAATCTGGATTGAACTGTGTTATTGGAGTCTTCTGATTCGTCTTCTAGTAATGATGATGCAGACATGGAAGTATTACAAAGAATTGGCAGTGAAGCCAACAAACAACCATGTACACCAAAACCAAAACGTGGAAGAACTAACATTTTAACTCCTGCACTCCTGTCATCCCTAGACTGCAAAAAGACAAGTGACAGGCAAGCAGCCCAGATCATTGCCCCAATAATTCAAGAGACAGATCACAAAATTCAGGATTTCAGTATAAACAGATCATCTATAAGACGTTACCATCAGATGCATCATGTCATATTTCCATCTCAGTTGAAGTCTGATTCAATCCCCAGAAGCTTATAGTTCTTCACAGGGATGAAAAGCTTATGGAAGACCTCACTGGGGTTGAAAAAGCTGACTGACTGCAAATAATTGTTTCTGGATCTGGAACAGAACAACTGCTTTGTATCCCAAAACTGGATTCAGGTATTGGTTAAGCCAAGGCAGATGCAATGGTGGACACAGTGTCTGACTGGGGCATTGTAGATACCATCAAGGCTCTCAGCTTTGATACAACATCAAGCAACACCAGCCAAATAAATTATGCCTGTAGTCTGTTTGAACAGAAGTGTTCTGCATCTTGCATGCAGACACCACATCCATGAATTAATGCTGGAAGAGGCATTCAGCATCACAATGGACCTTCAAGTGACACTAACATCCAGTTGTTCAAACGGTTCAAAGCCTTTTGGCCAAACATTGTGTATGGTAATTACAAGCCTGGTGTTGAGGTTCTGCTCATTGCTGCAGCTCTGGTTGATGCCCTGGATGATATGAAGACCTTTCTGACTGATCAGCTGGGTATTTGTCACCAACGTGAAGACTACCGTGAACTCCTCAAGCTTTCCCTGCTGTTCATTGGTGGTCTTCCGGCTCGTGGCGTGATGTTCAGGAGACCAGGAGCCCAACATTGTGCTTGTTCCATGGCACGAGTGATTTATGCATTGAAAATATACATGTTCAGAGATTCTGGCTTCAGGCAGAACGATTGTGAAATCACTGGTCTGGGCAACTTATGTGCTTTTGGTGTAGGAAATTATGTATAAATTGTGGTTCCTTTCTCTTCAGCCAACAGGAGCACCAGCCAATGATTTAATGGTTCTGAAGAGTCTCCTCACTTGTGGATCACCAGCCGCAACTGGTGCACTGAAGAAACTGCATGGGCAGCTGTGGTATCTTAGCAAAGAACTGATAGGACTGGCATTTTATTCACAGGGGTGTTGATGCAGCTAAAAAAAAGAGCAATGGTCAAAGCACTCTGCCATGAAGGAACAGAGGAACCACCAAAGCACATCACTGTGGACGAAAACTACAGTCACCCACTAGAATCTACAGGACTTAGTTACACACAATACAAGGAAACTTCTTCCATATCCTTTCCATTCCAGATTCTTTCTTGTCTACAGATCCTGAGACCTGGGTGGATAATGAATCCTATGTGAAGGTTGAAGCAATCATCAGCAAACTATGAGTAGTGAATGACACAGCCAAACGTGGAGTTGCCCTTATGCAGGACTAAAATTTGCTGCTAACAAAAATGAAGACCAGATGCAATTTGCTCTGCAAGTAGTTAAAGAGCATCCGAAACATTTTCCTGATTCTAACAAATCAACAATCCTTCAGAGGCAAGCCACAACCTCTGACCAGCCAAGGTCCAGCATGACTTTGTACTGTGTAATGTTTATCAATACCAAAAGATACATTGATATTTGCTATGCCAGTGACATATTTTAACCAGCCATTATGATTGTTTTAACAAAAAATGATTGGATGAGTTTAGTATTGATTATATCTAATATGTCCTCATTAAATTTTGTTTGCTGAATGAATTTCCTAAGTGCACTCAAAATTGCATGAAACATTGTCCAAGCAGAAATATAGCAATTGTATACTAAACTTCACTGTGAACTGACCATACCCTAAATATTGACCAATTTGGAAATTTTTTGCCTATGTTGTTAACTTTTGATGTAGACAAAAATGGCATGGTAAGGGGGTTTATTATTTCTGAAGTGAAAAAATGAGGACCACCCTATTGTACAGGATATCTGGGACTGTGGTGTCTACTACTACATTTTTTAGTTGCATAATGCCAGAAAGATTTAAAATATCCTCAACATCCTCAGCCAATTTTTCCTCAAACCTTCTCTTCTACTCCTTTATTTGGTTGGTTGTCTGATTACAAAAACTTTTTAAATACTTCATAATTTTCTGACGTCTTGTTTTTTCGGTAGCAAGTCTATACTTGGTGTTTTCTGTTGATTACCTTGCTTATTTTGGTAGTTAAAAATGGTAAACTTTTTGAGTATTTTGCCCCAAAAAATTCTGGTGCAAGACTTTTCAGCATGCAAACTTTGAATTTTGACATTAGATCAAGTCTCATAAATATCATAAGTAATATTGTTTCCAATTTACATTGGCTAGTCTTTTGGGAACAAAAGCTGTTTAGTAGGGAAACATATTTCCAAAATAATTACAACATGGTTGCTATCACCAACTGGTGTGGTTATCATTCTTAAAAAGAATGTTTGGATTGCTTAGAATAACAAGATCAAGTGTTGGAAACTTGATCCTTTCTAAAATAAGTTGGTTGAGATATTGTTCAACAGAGGGAATTATAAGAGAGCAGACATAAAAGGAGAATCTCCAGTGCAAAAACCAGATCCATCAATCCATTGGATTCCAGGAAGATTAAAGTCCCCCAGAAGAACAAAATCATAATTTGCGAAATTGGACATGACATGTGATAACAAAGAAGCCAAATTAGATTCAAAGTCCAAAACACAGGGAGCACTGGGGCTTCTATATATAACACCCACTACAATTGGAATTGTTGACTATGTATTTTTATCCAAACGGACTCAATTCCATCAGTAGTCAGAGAAATAAACTAACCTCTAGTCCATCTCTTACATATAAGCACACTCTTTTGTGGCAAAGTGGAAAATTTGGGAAAAAAAAAGAGTGTAAATACCAAAAACTTCCTAGTTCTACCAGTTTGCAGCTTGACTGCAGCAACTTAAAACTTCTGTAATTGCTGCAGCATCTGTTATTACACAAAAGGAGATTTTATTAGGGAGGTTATCACCTGAGAGGGTGCAGGACTAGTGTAAGCAGGAACCAAAGGACTGGCAATATTTTTGGATACAGTGCTATGAAACAACAAAGAAGAAACAGCAAGTGAGCAAGTTTTTGCACAAGAAGCAAAAGAATGGTCAACAAAGACAAGGAAATATTATTATGATCACTACTAGGCAGTTTCAGAGACAAAATTTGGTGGTGTAAGTCAATAACCACTTGAACAAACTTTACAGGGGCAGAAGGAGGGGCATTGGAGCACTAGGGAGGATTGCTCCACCTTTTAAGTTCTTTTTAACAATGGCACTCTTTTAAACCTATTCAAATATATAATTGCTAACATTGCAAATGCATCTTGCCTCCAACCCCCTAAGGCTACACAGACAACTTTGTTAATGTTTCAAATAATAATATTATCAACAAATACAACCGAAATAACTTTTAATACCTAATACTATTACAATATCAAAATAATAGTTTTTGTTTATAATTGCAGATTAGGCCCATTTAAAAAAAAAAAAAAAAAAAAAAAAAAAAAAAAGCAACAGAATCAGCAAAGCTTTGTAAGTAGTCCTAAACCCCATTAGATGGACAGGGTGCATTTGAAGGCTAGCATTTAGTTACATTTAGAAAAAGTATTAAAATGTGTCAAAAGTGTGCATTCACCTTTAGCTAGTGAATTAATTTAGATAACCAAAAACCTCTAAATCACTTTTTTAAAGCTCCAGTGAATTTCTAGATGTTGGGTTTTTAGCTATCAAGGAACTTAGTTGAGTTAGGAGCAGCTATAATAAGATTTTGTAAGGGTATATCACAGATGCACATGAGTGCCTTAAAAATTACTTTAAATAAAACTAAATACTTACTAATTTCATTTCTAAAAATACATTGTTTCATTTTATGCTACACCCCCCTTTTACAGAATTAAATATAACTATGTATACCCCCAATTGTTTCAAAATAGACTGGCACAAATCTTCTCATATAAGTAAAATTGAAGTTTAGTGGTTTTTTCTGAATAAAACATTATGAATATACATAAAGTCATGTACAAGATTTTTTGCACCTATTTTATAGTATAGAGCAAGCATAAATAAACACATACAGATGAATTGTTATACATTATTCTATCATAGAGCAAACATAAACACAGTCACACAGATGACTAAAACTCAGAGAAAAAGAAGCTCAAAATTAAGTTAAATGTTGTTTTGTCTAAATTTCAATAGGTAGGCCTATAAACTTGTCAAGCAGACAAATTTCTAAAAACATATAAACCAGTAGAGGGTTAACATAATGGCTTGGCAATACCTTCTCAGAGTATGTTTTTGGCCCTATATCATTACCAAAAGTTATATTTTCCTAGCCTAAACCCTTTCTAAGGTAGCAAAAAGTAGCTTATCTAGAATTTTATCCTGGGCTACTTGAAATAATTTTCAAAAACATTCAGACAAATTCTGTATGGAGTAAGGTTTTTTTTTTGTGGGGAATTCTACTTAGCTACTTCAGTATGAAGAAATGTTTCCAAAAGCCATTATTATTATTATTTTTAATATTATTATTTATTGAAAACCTGTCTTTGTAGTAAAAGGAAATGACAGAGCACTAAAAAAAAGGGAGCAAAATATCACTATACAACTATGACAAGGTAACTATAGTTGAAGAAGTTGGTTTCCAAGCATGTCTTGTAATATTGTGGTTGTGTTTCTCCATAAGTTTAGCAACAGCTATAGTATGATCTGCTATGTGAAGACTACTGATGAGTTTTGAATTATGTGTCCAAGTTGGATATCTCAGTAGGTATTTTGCAAAACAGAAAAGTGAGCAGATTTTCAATTTATCAATATTTGTGAGAATCTTCCAGAAGGGTGCAATGTGGAAGAAATGGGGGAGAACAACAGTGTTGCGCAGCACTGCAAGATAACAAGGATTAAAACGAAGCTTAGCAGAGACCTATGGAAGCATTATATTTTAGTGGATGTGTATACTAACCATTCCTCAGCTGGGGGAGGGGTATAAGCCTATAGGTGAGATAGTTATCATAATTGGAAAGAGCATGAAAAAACATCAAGTAGTATGTTCACCTTGTTCCTATTTAGTAATGGAATTATTTATATATCTAACTGATTTTGGGGCTTAGGATCCATCCCCAAGATTTTAATTCCCTTTTTCAACTATGCCCCAAGATCTACATAAGCCCCTCATTTAGGATTTTACCCTTTCTAAATATGGTTACTTCTGTTTCAATGAAATTCTAGTCCCCCTTCCTAATGGGCCAGATTTAGTGCAAGGCTGTATATAAAAGTTTGCTAATGTTTTTGTTTTTTTTTTTTTCAAATTGGCTTTATCTAGCATTATGAGCCCTGTGTTCATGAGATATTAACCAAAAAAGCTTACAAAACACAAAAAAATAGCCAATTTTTAAATAAATGTTAGATCTATAGGATCAGCTTAGTGGTTCTACTCTTTATAAGGAAACATGCCAATAAAACTAAAGTACTAGCACTAAATTTCATATTTCATTGCTTAAATCATTTAAAAATAATATTTTGGTAAAGGCTGTGGGTGCAAAGGTTTAGTCAGATTCTTGGTATATTTAAGTATATCTGCCAGTTATACTTATTTAAGTATAACTGGCACCCAAAGTATAGCTGATCTTCTATAATAAGCAATTTGCCTCAGTCTACACTAATAAGCCAGGTTATGTTCCCATTCCCAACCTAAAGTAAAACATCCAGAAGCAAATGAGTTGCATCACAATTGCTGCATCTATGGTCAATAAATGACTCAAAAACCTGGACCTCAACAAGACTACTGGTTTCTGACAACATTCATCCCCATCTGCTTGTGATATTGCCCCTGCATTGGCTATACTTTCCCAATATTACCTTGATTATAAGCAAATTATAAACTAGCTTATATCATACCTATCTTTAAAAAGAGGGATATATTCAAAGCAGAAAACCATAGACCTATCAGCCTCACATCTGTTATTGCAGAAATCCTTGTGAGGACTTATTGCATTATCTCCAGCAAGGGTTTCTCAAAGGTAAATCAATAAGAATTCCAAATAGGGATAGGTCCTTTTATTGGACAGTGAAACGAAAATATAAAACAAAGACTCTAAATATTTCGATGACACAGTCAGTCATCATCATCAGTAGAGTTACTAATATATCAAAATTAAAACAAACTCATCTTAGACTAAACAAAATAAACACTTCCGGGTCAAAGCAAGTTACCAGTCCATTGACTTGAAAAGTTCACTAACTGTTCTTGAATTGTTAATACTGCATTGAGTAAAGGTGGTACAATTTTCTTTGAAATTGTAGGTCAAAGCAGGTGTCTAATAAAAGGACCTATCCCTATTTGGAATTCTTTATTGATTTTGTCATAGAAAAGGCAGTGTGGTCATGGGACAAAATAGTAATGTCAAAGGTAAATCTGTAGAAACTAACTTTTTAGATACTTATGAACAAGTTACCCAGTTACTGGACAAAGGTCTTCCTGTTGGCTTGTTTAGACCTAGCCAAAGTATTTGACAAGGTCCCACATAATTGGCCTTTTTTTAAGTTTAAGAGTAGCAAGAATCAACCAAGGATTAGTAGATTGGCCAATGGACTCCCTTGCTGGTAGATTTCAGACTGTACAACTCTTCACAACAGATGGCAAATATACCTACTTACAGCTCTGTAAAGTCTTAAACGGTTTTCCCCAGGTAATTGTTCTTGGACCCTCATTTGTTTCTTCTTTATATTAATGATAAGAGAGAAACCTCTTAACCCTTTGCACTAATGATTCAAAACTATCTAATTTACCAGACAAATCATCAATAGCATCCAACCTTGATCACATACAGGCATGGGCAGAATGGCTGCTGTTCTCTTGTTGTATATCAAAATATGTCACCATTCAGTTTTGTCACAATAATGCTAAACTCCAATATATTATGAAAGATAACCAGACATCCTGGAGTCACTCCAGTATGTCAAAGACCTGGGAGTCACTATAGATAACCTTCAAAAGTTCCACAACCACTGCATAAACTGCTTCCAGAGCAAATTCAAGCCTTGGACTTATACAAATACAACAATTACTAGCTGATCAAATGGAATCTTCTTGAATCTATGCAAGGTAATTATGAGACCAGTTCTTGACTTTGGAACCAGTCTTCCTGATCCTTTATAACAAGTTATATACAATTGAATATCAGTATGGAAGGTGTTCAAAGGAGGGCCACCAAGTGCATCTCTGGACTTGACAAGAAAACCATTTAGAGAAAGGCTATCTACCTTAAAATTCACATCCTTGAGCTTCCACCAAAAGAACAGTTACTTACTACTCACATATAAAAAGTTTGACCAACCCCAAAATAAGTTCTTTACTCAGTTACCCAAAGAAAGACAAAAACAAAGAAGCTTCATAAGCCCAGAGTTTAACTGCAGAATCAGACAAGACTTTTGTAGCCAAAGAGTCATCATGGATTAGAATAGTTTTAAGTGAGGAGAGTGCATCTTCAATATATGTCAAAGTTTTCAAAAGAGGAATTGACAAAGAACAAATGGGCCAAACCTTCAAGATAAAACCAGAGCTGCCCATCATCTGTGTCTTGTATACAGTGATTAACATGTATGCATATATATATATATATATATATATATATATATATATATATATATATATATATATATATATATATATATATATATATATATATAATATATATATATATATATATATATATATATATATATGTATATATATATATAAAGGACTTGGGCTAGGATGCTGCTTGTCATACCCAACCAGTTTGCATGCTCCATTAAAAATTGATGTTGTAGGGCAGTGTCTACTCTAAACCACAGAAAAATAGTCCCCTTGATCATACCTTTCTGTGGTCACTTTTACTAAGTGGGCTCAATTGCATCTATGATAGCACTCTCCCAGTCAGAAGGTGTGTCACTGTGCTGTAAACACATTTGCAACCCTCTTTTATATTTTGTGTAGTGTTTTAATTGTCATCTCAACAATGGAGCCAAAGAGATCCAACATCAGCCCAAACTTTGAATTAAAATCAACTAGCAATGGCAAATTGTAGGAAAAAAGGCCAATACAGATAATCTGAATGAGAGGCAAAGCTGGCATAAACCTTTTTGAGGATTGTATACAAGTGATGTCATTTTCAGTTGTCGATAGATAGTCAATCATCCATCCTAGGGCAGAACTAAAGGTAGATAGTCAGGGTAATGTTTATATTAATGGACTATTAAGGTAGCTAGGAAACAAAATTACCTCTATAATCAGAATTGCATCCTGAATCCAAGTTTAACATTCATTTGCATCAGAAATGCACTTCATCCTCACCCTTACATATACAAATTCAGGGTATATATTTGTATATTAGGGGGGGGGGGGAGAGTAAAATTAATTTCTGATGCAAATGAATGTTGAATTTGGATTCAGGGTACAATTCTGACTACAGAGGTAAGTTTGAACTTTACCCCCAAACCCCTAATATGCAAATATATACCCTGAAATGGTATGTTGGTTATATTGGAAATGGTAAATGTTCAATGTTGATCAACAAACCCATGTGATGTTGGGAAATTTAAACTGTGAATTATTGACTCAAATTGAGTGTCTAAAACATTTTTCCAATTCTAGTGTGTTATTTTCATAATCATTAGACCCTAAAGTATTAAATTATAGTTACTCACCTTGATGTTTTATTCAGTTTATGTGTTTCCCAACTAATAATATATAAGTTTAAATCCCTGGAGATTTCAACATCTACATATTTTGAATTTTTACCAACACAATTTTCTTTTGGTCAAATTTTAAAATACAGCCAAAAAATGATGCCACCACAAATTACAAAGCACCCAAGAGAAAGCCCAAAAAAGAATGTGGACAAGTGCATGCTCTGTAAACTGGACCTTGATGAAAACTCAAGTGTGCTGAATTGCAACAATTGTGATAAATGGTTTGTGTTTGTCTGAACAAATCTGATGATGAGTATGCTCTGCTAAACAAAATGAAAGATATAAGTGGTTTTAAATGGACCTGTCCACAGAGCTAGGTGGCTGATCCTGCAGTCACAACTCCTATGCATTCCACAGCTACTATCAAAGACATTACACAGGTGATCTCACAACCTATGTCAAGCCTCCAGGCAAGTCTCTCAAACACAATTGTGCAATCTGAGACTGCACTTAGAGCAGAACTCAGTGCAATCAGTGACAAAGTGAACAGTGTTGAGGCAGCTTTATCATCCAAGTGTAATGCTGCCAAAACTAAACAGATTATTCAGGCAGAGGCCCAGGCTCTGAGTGTGAACCTCCAGCAGTCCCTTGAGACAGAAGTACAAGAAATAATCTGTGCTGAAAAAGATTGCAGCATGCATAAGAACAACATAGTTGCCTACAGAATTCCAATATCCAGCACAAAAGATGATGCAAGTACTGTCCAAAACTGCCTGTCTAGCAAGTATGGAATTGCATGTGGTCCCTTAAGTAATGTTTGATGCTTAAATGGGCAGAGTGAAAGAGGCACCTAAAACTTCTCCACCACTGTTGTTCACTGTGTCCACCTTCCAAATCAAGAAGCAAATTATGAAAGTATCATTTACTAAAAAGGAGGATATCCAGTTCTGCATCACTTCTCAAAGCAGGACTGTGAAAAGTATAAGCAGCTTGTCAAAAATTGAAAGAATGCACTGCTGCAGGCAAACTAAATCTTGGCATATGCATTTCCAAAATTGTGAAAAAAAAATGGTCCGTCTATGTCTGCCCCAATGCAGATGTAGAACCCCAAAAATCAGACAGTGTAGGCTAAATAGTGTAAATACTAGTGTTATATCTAGTGAAAGACAATCAACTGTTTCTAGTGCTAATTTATCCAAATCTAAAAGTTTTTGGACTGCAAATTCATCAACAGCTGCAACAACCTTTGCCTCACTAGACAACCACATGGATGAGCCCAATTGCCAGACCAACCACCAAAGTAAGAAACACCTACAAAGAGTAGGTCTAACTGTTTCTGCTCTTATTACTAATGTTGACGAGCTTACTAACAAACTGAATGAGCTGAAAATTGCTGTTTACTCAAAAATTACAATCTGGTTCTTATGACCAAAGTTTAAGTTCCCTGGATATTTTGTCATTTTAAATTCACAGTCACCAAAATGTAGACATGGTACATTGGCACTTGTCAAAGCATCCTACAGTGCCCAACAAGTTAGTATATCCTTCAACTCAGATTATATGGAAGCTATATGGTTTGATCTCACTGATCACAACAATACCATGGTAACTCAAATAGGCTGCATATAAAGGAGCCTGTCTGCCCCAAATCAGCTTGAAACAGAAAAAGTGATTACATGTATGTTTTTTAAGGCAACTTCAAGCTTCAAAGGGAATTTGCTGATAGCTGGTTGACTTCAACTTCCTGCCCTTCACTGGAGAGATGGCTTTCTATTTGACCCTTTCAGCAGGATTGAAGTATAGATGTGCTTTGATCCTGCTGGAAAGGGT
Source organism: Artemia sinica (assembly GCA_027921565.1). Taxonomy (NCBI): domain Eukaryota; kingdom Metazoa; phylum Arthropoda; class Branchiopoda; order Anostraca; family Artemiidae; genus Artemia; species Artemia sinica. The sequence goes on along the minus strand of CM051267.1, from coordinate 8,493,151 downwards.
CAAATGGGAAGCCTTTTCTCCAGTGAAGGGTGGGGACACTCCCGCCCATGACCCCTCACTCTCCCACATGACGCCTCAGCTACATAGAAAACAAAACCAAAAAAGCTGATACTGGAACAGGTACCATAAAATGATCTGATGGCACAGAAACTTTTGACCTACCAGAAATTGCTGAATTACTCAACAAGCAATTTGCATCAGTGTTTACTAATGAGCCTGACAGTCCTCTCCCCAAGAGTCCAGCATAGAGTGTACTGAACCTTATGCCACCTATCATGATTACTCCAAGGTCTGTCACAAAGCAACTTGAAGTGCTAGATATAAATAAGTCAGCAGGGCTGGATAACATTCACCCAAGGCTCCTAAAAGAACTGGCTAATGAGATATCAACTCCATAATGTCAAATAATTCAGAAGTCCCTTGACTCAAAGACTGTGCCTTAGGATTGGTAGAGCTCTAACATTACACCAATATTCAAGAAAGCTGACAAGACAAATGCAGAAAATTATTGGCCAATCACCTTAACCTCAGCTGTAGCAAAAACCCTGGAATGCATTGTGAATACTAAAATTCTAACACATCTTCTGTCCAACAGTATACTGTCACCAGACCAGCATGGCTTTCTTTCCAGAAAGTCAGTTGAGAGCAACTTACTTGAAACCTACAATATCATCACTGACCTTCAGGAGAGAGGATTACCTGCTGACCTAGCCAAAGTGTTTGACAAGGTGCCCCACAGATGCCTTAGGGCCAGATTAGTGTCAGTTGGCATCCACAATGATGTAGTACAAGGCATGTTTTTTAAGTAAGTACCATTTTAGAATTAAAAAAAGACATGCAAAGATAATGCAATAATTTTATTTTTACATGAAAGCCTGTACCTTAATCTACTTTTCTACATAATTTCCGTGAATATTGAGGCACTTGTCATAACATGGCACCAGCTTTTGAATACCCTCCTCATAAAATTCTTCCGCCTGAATTTTTAACCACTGTATCACAACTGTTTTGACTTTGTTATCGTCTTGAAGACGCTGACCACCCCGGTGTTTCTTCAAGTGCAGGAACAAATGGTAGTTGCTGGGCACCAGATCAGAGCTGTATGGAGGATGATCTAGAGTTTCCCATTTAAAAGATTTGATGAGATCTTTGGTCCGATTAGCCACATGTGGACGGGCATTGTCATGCAGCAAAATGATGCCCTTACTCAACTTGCCACGTCTTTTGTTCTGAATTGCACGACACAGATTGTTCAATGTCTCACAATAAGATGCTGCATTGATTGTCTCAATACAAGACAGAAACTCCACTAGCAATACTCCTTTGTTGTCCTAAAAAACTGTGTACATTATTTTCCAGGCAGAAATTGTTTGCTTAAATTTCACTTTTTTGGGTAATGATGATGAATGTCACCATTCCATGGATTGTTGTTTTGATTCTCACCCATTTCCTTACCATTCCATCACTCATAATGTTTTGTCCATAAACTTCACAGATCTCACGTTGAATATTGATCGGTTTTACGTCTTTAGCACTAAGAAATTGTATAACCGCCTATACTTCACAATCGGCAGGACTCACAATTGTTGGAGGCATCTTAAACACTCAGTAAACAACATGTACAATGACAAATCAGACTGTAATGGCATCAGTGCATAGACAAGAGATGTAGGTAACCAGCGCGCATGCACAGATACAATGACCATAGCGCTGCAGCGGCGGAATTGCAAAACAGTACTTAAATTAAAAAACATGCCTTGTAGAATGGGTTATGTATTTTCTGACAGACTGAGAGCAGCAGGTCTAACTTTTTACCAATAATGGCAATAAAGTATTCTCTGAACCATGTGATGTTGTCAGTGAAGTTCCTCAGGGTACCATCCTAGGCCCCATCCTCTTCCTCCATTACATAAATGATATGACAAAGGAAGTCACAAATAATATCATGCTTTATGCTGATGACTCCAAGCTTTTTGGACCAGCCATTCAACAAAGCCTACAATCAGACCACCAAAGAATCCATAAGTGGACCAGTGAATGGCTTCTCTAGTTTAACATTAATAAATGCAGTGTCCTCCATTTTGGCAATAACAATCCTCACCACCAGCATACCATGCATGACCAGAAGTTGCAGTCTGATATTCAGCTACAAACCAGTCATGAAGAATGAGACTTGGGAGTACTTGTTGATGAACAACTGAATATCCACAGGCACTGGCAACAAGTTGTGTCAAAAGCCAATTTGAGCCTAAGCCTGCTGAAATGCACTATCACCAGCTGCTCCCATACTGTCTTTACAAGGCTATTGTAAGGCCATTCTTGGACTTCGGAACATGCCTGGCCCCCCCCCCCCCCTATAAGGATGAAATCAGAATAACTGAAGGAGTTCAAAGACATACCACCAAATGCATCACAGGTCTGCAACATATGCTGTAAGATAAGAGACTGGAGCCTCTAAAATTACCAACACTGATCTTCAGATGCTGCAGATGTGATATGATGCTGACCTACAAATATATCCCTCCTTATAAAACATAGAGGTCAACACAACACTAGAGGACACTCACAGAAGCTAGCAAAGCAAAGAGTGAAGACCAAGATATGCCAAAACTTTTGTACTGAGCATATTTCAACAACTACAACAACTTCCAAGACAAAACATTGACTGCACCCACTAGTGCCTCCTTCAAGTCAAGACTTGACAAAGAATGGAACAACAAGCCATGGAAATATAAGTGGGACAGTCCATCCCTCTCAGCTGCCAACTAATGCAACATCACTGAGCCCATTTCACAGTGACATTCCAAATTAACATCATTGATGCAGAGCAGAACAGATCCAGCATGGACCTTATTTTGCTCTAAAGTGCAAATTAAGGTAATTAATTAAGATATATATGGGTGGGGGAAAAAGTTCATTTCTATTAAAAATGCATGTTAAATTTGGATTCATGATGGAATTCTGACTATAGAGATAAGTTAATTTCTTTGCTATCTTAATTATTATTGTCTTACAAACAAAGTGAATAAACCACTCAATGCCTTTTTTAGGCCTATGCTCTTTCTAAATATAATCATCATTTTTGTTGGAAATGAATTTTAACCCCACCCCTAAATACCAATTCAGGGTATATATTTGCACATTAGGGGGGTGGGGGTAAAGTTTAAACTTACCTCCCATTTACATCAGAAATAAATTTGCCCCTCCCCCCCCCCCTAATGTGTAAATATATACCCTGAATTGGCATGTATAGGGTTGGGGGTAAAATTCATTTCTGAAAAAAAATGATTATTATATTTGGAAAGAGCATTAAAAAAGGCAGTGGGTAGTATATTCACTTTATTCCTAAATCAATAATATGACTTGGTAAAATTTACCCATACTTTAGCCTGTAGATCTATCCCTGAAAGTTTCATTTTCCTAACCTAGGCCTACCCTACCAAGGGTAAAATTCTACTTTAGCTACTTTTGGCTATATTGGAATGGGGTTAGGTTAAGAACATGAAATTTTCAGGGATGGGTCTACAGGCTAAAGTATGTCCCAGGAAGGTATTTTGAAGAACCTCTCTTGGTAAATATCTACCAAATCATATTATTGAGTTAGGAATAAAGTGAATACACCATTCAATGCCTTTTTTAATGCTGATTACAAATATAATAATCATTTCTATTGGAAATGAATTTCAGCCCCCCCCCCGCTATAAATTTCAATTTTTTTTTTTTTTCTTCAATTTATAACTGGGATTTATTTTACTATATACATAAAAAACAAACAAACAAAATACCCCCAGAAGCAAGCTTGTGCGGGGGTAATCCCTTCTAGACGCATAAAAAAACATAATAACAAAATAAGATCCAAAATAATAACTCTTTTCAATTAATATGAATACAAATACAAGTTCTGCCCTCCAACTCAAAAACTAGTACTAACATACTATACGGAGCCACTCGACAATAATCACGTACCCCCCCCCCCCTTTTTAGCCAATTCATTAAAAATAATAAATTACTAAACAATACGATCTCAATAAACTACGGAACAGCAGCAGGTCATCCACACATTTAAGTTCTATTCCAAGCACTCGGACCGGCATGACGGATAGAAAAAAATGATCTTGTCGCTTGCGGAATCGGTCTTCGAAATTCTTCCAAATTTCTAGTTCCATACTCATGAACATCACCCCCACTCACAAACATTCCCTTAAAACAAACAGGAACACTACCATAAAGATACTTAAACATGAACTGTGTTTTATAAAATTTAAAAAGACCCGATACCGGTAGAATCTTCAGCATCATAAACTCATTACGAACAGATGACCCTCTATTATCCTTACCAATCAAAAGCCTTATTGCCGAATTTTGTAGTACACGCAGGGGCAGAAGATGCGTTCCAAAAGTAGACGACCATACTAAAGAACAATATAATAGATATGGATGTACAATTGAAAAATACAATAATCTTAATATACTAGTTGGGAGAAAATTTTTCAGTTTACGCATAATTCCAACATTACGTGCAAGTTTCATAGACACACAATCAATATGATCTACAAAACTTAAAGTTTCATCAATAATAATCCCCAAATATCTAACACTCCTCTTTCGTGGAATCATTGATGTACCATTACTTAATTTATTCACCCATGGGTAATAACTTGGAGATCTGCTATATATCAATAAACTAGACTTATTACAATTAAGTTTTAACCTATTACTTCTCATCCACCTTTCTATATTCTTAAAACCTTCTTGTAATTGCGACATCAATTCATTCTCAGTCCTACCACATACGGTTAATTTTGTGTCGTCAGCAAACATAACTAGGGCTTTACTAGGTTTAAGTGCCTCTAGAGGAGGTTTAATAATAGTATACAACCCATCAACTGCACTTGACAAATCATTTATATAAATAGAAAACAAAAGTGGGCCTAGGGGTGATCCTGGGGAACTCCACAATTTATAAATCTACTGTCAGAACGTGCATCATTAACCTCCACAAACATTGACCTTGAATTTAAGAATGATTCTAACAACTTCAAAGCATTTCCCCTAATACCACAATTTTCTAACTTCATTAACAAAATATCATAAGATACAGTGTCGAACAATATATGCCAATTCAGGATATATATTTCTACATCAGGGGGGTTGGGGGCAAATTTTGTTTCTGATGTAAATGGGAGGTAAGTTTAAACTTTACCCCCACCCCCCCCCCCCCCCCCTAATGTAGAAATATATACCCTGAATTGGCATATATAGGGGGGATGCTTAAAATTCATTTCTGATAGAAATTGATGATAGTGAAGCAAAAAATGGTGGATGCAAAGTGAAAACAGTTATGATAAAAACAGAATAATAAAGAACCTAGACACTTTTGGTCATACCCCCTGGAAAAGGAATTACTGTGAAAAACGAACTCATATAAATATACAAGCCTCACCTGTGAATAATTTCCAAAATCTGGATAACTAACGTTATCCGTGTTTATCCAGATTGTGTTTATCCAGAGGCGTGTTTCTGGTGTTTGTTGTTGTTGGACGCTGAATACGGTGAATATGGCGCTACCACGTTGAAACTGAAAATCCCTAAAGTCCCAGTGTTGCCACTTGCAGCAGAATCCCACAAGCAAAAAAAAAAAGGCACAAAAAAAGAGACAACGTGAGAGCCCCGTAAAAGGACAAGATAAGTGCCCGGGATGTGCAAAAAGCCTGGACGAGAACTCGCAAGCCGTCAACTGCGACAAATGTCCTAACTGGTTTTGTATTGAGTGCCTAGGATTAAGTGATGAACAGTACGTCCTGCTAGAGAAAATGAATCGTACAATGACCTCTGAATGGAGCTGCCCCCAGTGCATCTTGAACAAGCCTGTGCGCGACGCCGACACCCTAACCAAAGCCATCGAATCTTTCAAATCAGAGGTGCGAGAGGACATTGCTAGCATAATGACCACAGTCAATAAGGGTCTCAGAGAGATTTATGATGAACTTGCCACAAAATGCAATGTTCTCGAGGTAAAAGCAATTGTTGAATTGGCAATTACTGCTCAAGTGACGGGGCTTGCACCAGATACACTAGACGAACATATACGCCGTACAGTCAGAAGTGAGCAAGACAGGCAGAGATGCAAACTTAACGTCGTCAGATACGGGATTCCGATCCAAGCAAGTGACGAAGACTTCCTTGCTAAATACTTCCAGGACAACTACAAACTAGCACCCAAAGTCTTCAACGTGAAAAGACTACCAGCCTCGGCCCCCACGGCCGGACAACCACTGCGACACCCACCAGTCCTGTTCACGGTGGCCAGCTTCACTAACAAGAAGCTTATCCTGGATGAGTCCTACCAGCATAAAGACCCAATTTGATTCTATGGCGACAGCTCCAAAGAAGATCGCAATGCTAGAAAAGCCTTGTTGGAAGAGATGAAGAAAAGACAGGCAAACGGAGAAACAGACCTAGTGATAAGAAAGGGCAAAATCACAAAAAACCGTCAAACTCAAGCAATTCCAATGGAGAGCTGCTTGAGCATGCAAGAATAACCACTACCTCCAACCATCTTGTCCCCCTTGTAAATAGTTCATGTGTGAGTGATAATAACGTTGTAAACACAAGTTTGTGTAAATGTATAAACAGTGAATTAACAGTTACGTCCCCATACCCTTCTGCCTCGTCCCTCATTAGCAGCTCTGTGTACCTAAGCTGCAATTCACCCACTTCAACCGAAAGCGTGAATATTAGTGAGCAGAATAAAAACTTGCCCAGACACACCCAAAAACTTGTGAACATTATGATGGCAAACGTTGATGTTATTACCAACAAGATGCCGGAACTGGCAACAGTGCTCCAACTAAGTCAGATAGACATTGCAACTCTGACAGAAATTTGCCCCAAGAACTCAAGATTTCAACTAACAGAGACTCAATCTGCCCCTCTGGATTCAACATCTTCAGCAATCTGTCTGATCCAAACTGCAGAAGAGGAGTGGCTGTTCTAGCTTCCAAGGAATTCCAGGTAAAAGAAATTTATGTCCCAAATTATTACTTACCTTGGGTTGAAGCTAAATGGGTCTCCCTGTCCCTACCTAACGAAATGTTTGTCCTAAGCTCAATTTACAGGAGCCCCAGCAGCCCTTGCCAGCTGTCCTCTGAAAGAGCAATTGCCAAAATGACGCAATTCATACTATGCAATTACCCAAAGGCAACCCTCCTCATGACAGGGGACTTCAACCTCCCAAACGTGTCTTGGGTAGATGACCAAGGTATGACCAAGTCAAGCCTTCAACAAAACCCATTAGTACAAGCCCTCTCCGACAACTTTCTGTACCAAACAGTAACTATGCCCACAAGAATGCGCCCAGGACAAAATCCCTCCATACTGGACCTAGTCATAACAAATGACCCAGAAAAGGTGATCAACACACACACTCTCAGTCCAATTGGCTCAAGTGACCACATGCCAGTTCTCTCATCTATTCAACTCAACTCCAAACCATCAAAATATACCAAGCAATCCTTTACAAATTACAAGATGATGGTGGAGGAGCTGTTAGTTGCTAACCTGGAAACACTTATATCAGAAGATGTTGAAGCCTCATGGCTAACTCTAAAAAAGACCTTACTAGAGAGCCAAGCCAAACACACCAGCATAACATGGAAAAAGAAACCCAAAACTCTACCTTTCCTCACCCCAAAAATCAAGAAACTACGCAACAGGAAGAAAAAACTTTGGGAGAAGTACACAAAACAAAAGACTACAGCTTTGTACGAGCAGTACAAAACTGCAAGGAACCTCCTCAGAAAAGAAACTAGAAAACTGACCTCAAACTACGAAGAACAACTGGCCAAAAACGTAAAGGAAAACCCAAAATTATTCTGGAAATACATCTCCCATAAGAAGCCAGGCAGACACACCGTACCAGACCTGGTAAACAACAACTCTTTATCCTCTTGCCCCTCTGAAAAAGCAAACCTGCTTAATCAGCAGTTTGCCTCAGTGTTCTCCATGGATGACCCCCAATCAACCCCCCCACCAGCAGAACAGGCTCACACTCCCTTCCCGATGGTACACTCACCAGTCACAATCAAAGAAGTAACCAAACAGCTTAAGGACCTTGATCCCAATAAATTGACAGGTCCTGATGGTCTCAGCCCACGACTGATGAAGGAATTAAGCCCTGCAATATCAGCCCCACTGGTAAAACTGTTCAATCTGTTGCTGGCACAAGGAAAGCTTCCAGGGGACTGGAAGAAGGGAATAGTCATCCCAATTCACAAGAAGGGTAGCAAAACTTCTGCAGCAAACTACAGACCTATCAGCCTTACATGTGTGGCATGCAAGGTCATGGAGAGAATCATAAACAAGCATATCATTAACCATCTTGAGGCCAACTCACTTATCAGCAGTAGTCAGCATGGTTTTTGCTCAAAGAGATCGGTGGACACAAACCTTCTTGAGTCATATAGTCTTGTAACTGACCTACTAGAGAGAGGATTACCTGTGGATATAATATTGTTGGACCTAGTCAAAGCATTTGACAAGGTTTGTCACCGATACCTCATTCACAGGCTACTTACTCTATCTGTTAGTCCACAAGTGGTCAGTCGGACAGAGGACTTTCAGAGGGACAGAACACAGCAAGTGAAAGTGATAACCAGACCAAACAGCCATGTCCTTTCTGACAAAATCAAAGTCACTAGTGGGGTTCCCCAGGGCAGCGTCCTGGGCCCCACCCTGTTCAACATCGACATAAATGAGCTACCCCTCATCACCAGCAACAAAACCACCCTATATGCGGATGATTCGAAACTCATAGGTCCTGCCAACACCTCTTCTTCCATCCAATCCCTCCAAACTGATCTCAACCACATGTGCTCCTGGGTCAAAAGATGGCTGCTGGAATTCAACACAGAAAAATGCAAGGTCATACACTTCGGACACAAAAACCCCCAACATCAGTACCTCATGACCCAAAACTCTGGAAGTCACCACACAATTGAGCCTGTCTAGGAGGAGAGGGACCTTGGCGTCATTGTTGACTCTCAGTTGAAATTCAGCTCCCACTCACAGAAAACCTCAGCCAATGCTAGTAGAGCCCTAGGCATCATCAAACACAGCATCACCAGTAGGAGTAAACACGTAATCACCAAACTCTACAAAGGATTAGTAAGACCTAGACTGGAGGTAGGGACAATACTGGCAACCCCTCAATTCAAAAAGGACAAGGCAGTTCTTGAGCAAATCCAACAAAGGGCCACTAAGATGATTGCCAGCATTGAAAACAAGACATACAGTGAACGGCTGAAGGAACTCAACCTCCCCTCCTTAGTATACAGACGGAAACATGGAGACATGATCCAGGTGCACAAACTCCTCTCAACCAATCGAGAAAATGATATCCTGGAGATCGACACCTCCCACAAAACACGGATACCCTAGACAAATCTGCAAACATCATGCTACAACTGGAGCAAGATGCAATTTCTTCTCGAATCAGATCAAGAACCTCTGGAATAACCTCAAGGAGGACACTGTTGCTGCTGAATCAACAGATGCTTTCAAACGCCATCTGGATGCTGAGTGGAAAGATACACCATGGAAGTTTGACTGGGAAGCACCAGAATCTTCCACAAGAACTTAACCAACTACAACAGTCATCACAAGGAGTGATTCAACAGGATCAAAAGTCCTTATTTCACTCCAAGCTGTGATTTAAGGTAATCTAAGGTAAATGATTATTATATTTGTAATCAACATAAAAAAAAAAAGGCATTGAATGGTGTATTCACTTTATTCCTAACTCAATAGCCTAATATGATTTGGTAGATATTTACCCCTCTTTCTCCCTCTAGAGGGTCCTGAAATTTGCCTACATAATAGGCTAGGCCTATACCCATTGAAATTTTTACAAACAAGCACAATTCTAGGCCATATCAATGTTCTATTTCCAAAATTTAGGAAATATATTTGCATATCTTTAAAACCTTATAAATTGGGATTGAGCAGAGTTGTGAAGCTGAAAACAATTCAGTTGTACTTCATTTAAGAAGAAGATATATTGCAATATATCTATAATCCTATAGGCCTATTGCAAGGTTTCACTTCTATAACTCACAGATTGGTCAATATAGGCTATACAAAATCATATTATTGAGTTAGGACTAAAGTGAATACACCATTCAATGCCTTTTTTTATGCTGATTACAAATATAATAAGCATTTCTATCGGAAATGAATTTTAGCCCCCCCCCCCTATATATGCCAATTCAGGGTTAGGTTAGGTATAGCCTATATAGGGGGGGGGGCTGAAATTCATTTCCGATAGAAATGCTTATTATATTTGTAATCAGCATAAAAAAAGGCATCGAATGGTGAATTCACTTTAGTCCTAACTCAATAATATGATTTTGTATATATTGACCCACAGATTTTTCAAGGTCAGGACCCTCTAGAGGGAAAAGGAGTGGAGGTAGGTGCTTCAAAACACTTTCCCAGGACACACTTTAGCCTGTAGACCCATCCCTGAAAGTTTCATTTTCCTAACCTAACCCTTTTCAAGATAGTCATAAGTAACTGAAGTGAATTTTACCCAAAAATTAGCTTGACTGGAATTTGACCCTTTTCTTTAAGGTAGGTTAGTGAAGTCATTTGTCTAGTAGGCTAGCCTACTTTACACAAGCATTGCTAAAATAATCTTATCAGCAATCTTTTTCCAGGCATAGTACCTTTTTTCGTCTTCCTAGAATAATAAATCCCCACTGTAGCAAATCCAGCAAACCCGATAAATGTGTAATTCATGACATTAGACAGCAAAGGATTGAAAATTTTAAATTCTTGGCAGAGTAAGAAAGGAAACAAGAAAGGAAGAATAGTTGCGTTCGTTTTTGGTCGTCCATTGTTCATAGTTCTATGAAGATTTTCTCAGTTTGTTCGGCTCGTTTTTTTAGCACTAAGATCTTACATCTAAGATCTTACATCTTTCTGCAAAGATTATTGTTTTTTAACTCATCTTTGTTCTAAGATCTTACAGCTCACTGATATTAGCAAAAAGTGTGAAGACCGCCACTGTTTTGCCATATAGAACAATGATGAGGGAACTTTGATGATCTACTCATCGGTGTTCTCAGACCGCTGATCTGAGCACAATGATGAAAGACGTTTGCACAAAAACGACCAAAGATGTAAGATCTTTGTTCAAAGATTTCGCTTTTAAGCGTTTTCTGATAAAAGATGTAAGATCTTAGCTTATTGATGAGTGAAAAAACAGGCCTATTATATTGCGTTTTATTTCACCGTTCTAAAAACGTTGTTTTAACTGAAAAAAAACGGCTTATAAGAGCTTTCCTTATGCTGGGTTTAGACATATAGGGTTTCCTTTGAAGGATGAAAGGAAATCCTTAAAGGGTGACAAAAGAAGTGTTCTAATATTAAGTTATATTAAAGGCTCATCATACGCAGCTGATTTTGGGAACCGATTTCAGCATCAGCGGACAAACGATAGCGGTAAGAAAAAATTATTGTGCAATATTTTCAAAACAAAAAATTATGGACACAAATAGTCAACTGGAGTAAATCAATAGTTGCATGATTGATCTCAGCTTAGTTCTCAGCTCAGTAGCGGCATCTTTCACCAAATATATCTCTAAACTATTTATTTGTATCCCTATTTTTGTGTGATCATGATGAAAATGGGCTCAGATTTTTAATTTTGTAAATTGGTGCCGAAAACTAGAAAATTTTTCCAGCTCAAATCGACGCCAGTTTCTTTTAAAATCGGCTCTGATTTGGAAATCAGTTCCCGAAATCAGCTACGTGTGTCCAACCCTTAAAGGACAGGCCCCTTCTTTTGCACTAAGATCTTACGTCTAAGACATCACATCTTTCTGCAAAGATTTCCGTTCTTTTAACTCATCTTTGTTCTAAAGCCGCGTCTACATTCGGCATTTTTTGGAAAACTGGGCTGTAAAACTGGGAGCCCAGGTAGCAGTCTACACTGGTAAGAATCGCAACAAATTCAAAAGATCGAAATGCAGCCGTTGTGACATGCTTATGATGGCGTTGGCCATAAATCAAGCTTCAAATGAGTCATTTTTGCCAGTATATTCTGCTCTATCTCCTTTGTTGAAGCTAAACAAGAAGAAAAAGTCAAAACTGGAAGCATGTTTTGCAAATAAACTCTTAAAACTGCAAGAAGAGATGCAGAAGAGCCTCTATACTAGATCTGTTTGGGTTCTTCCCCAGTCTCATGACTGGTGGAATAATGTTCTCCAAGGAAAAAGTGAATCCGAGTTTTACAAATTTTTAGAATGGATAGAAAGATTTTTTATTGGGTATTGTCAAAAGTTGAACATATAATATTAACTCAGGACACTCAATTGAGAACAGCAATTCCCACCGATAAAAAGTTCCAGTTGCACTGTATGTGCTAGCCACAAATGCAGATTATAAAACTATTAGGTCACTTTTTGGCATAGGTCGAGCCACAGTTGGCCATTGCTTCCATTTATTCATATGTGCTGCCAAAGAACTGCTTGTTCCAGAGCTGATTAAATGGCCTGCTACAACAACTGAATTTGTTAAGTTAGAATCAGAAGTTAACGAGCTTTGGGGATTTCCGTTAACTGTTGGTGCCATTGATGGCTGCCACATCTTTATTCATCCTCCAGCAAAGTTTGCTACAGACTACTATAATTACAAAGCCTGGCATTGAGTAAGTGTTTGGGTTGTTTCTGATGCCAAATATAATTGTTTGTATGCTAAGGCCGGTATCCCCGGTAGGTGCAGTGATGCTTTCAAAAGGACAAATCTTCATGAAAAAGCAGCAAAAACAAACTTTTTCCCAGCCTATCTCGAAAAATTGATGGTGTAAATATACCGCTGCACTTTTTGGGTGATGGGGCATTTCGACTTGAGTCCTGGATGTTGAAGCTATATAACCAATCGAGCAATGATCCAAAGCAAGTCTATTTTAACAAGAGGTATGCTGTTAATAATTTTTTGTCCTCAACTCTACATAATGTAGCATTGGTAGTATTAAACATTTCGTGTTAGTCCAAAAAACAGTTAGTTTTATCCATACTATATCACAATTCAAAAATTCTATGTACAGTATTTAAACAGTATTTCTACAAACAGTAATTCTACGTAAACAGTATGTATCATACTGTTGTAAACTCGACGATTTTTTATTTTTGGGGAAAGGACTGAAAATAATTGTTACCATTTTTGAATCAGTTTCAATTAAGGTTTTTTCAATAGGTAGTTTTTTTTAAAATGCTTCTTTTGACTTCTGGTTATTATGGGCAGAGGTTCACTCTTTTCTAGGTTTTAGCTAACACGTGCAACCATGTTGTTGGCTTTTTTTATATGGTCCAATTCTGAGAAGTCCTAATCATAGGCAGCGCGCTAGCGCTGCCTAAGTAAAGAACGATGTGGGCACAATGTGTTGTTTTTTTGTTTTTTTCTCCATACCCGGGCACTTCGTATCGAAGGAGTCGTCACAGAAACTTCGAAAAAAGGCTCATTCGATTGGAAATAGGAATGGCTAGTGCCCTTTTTAATAATCGAAAGTGATTGGAGGGCAACTACCCCCCCCCCCCAAACGCCCATCATTCCCCCAAATACGTCAAATCAAAATTTTGAGATAGCCATTTCTATCAGCGTAGTTGATTTTCAGATAGAAAATATCTTTTTGAGGGGGACACTCCCCCACAACCCAGGGGGCAACGGTTTTAAGTTATGCCCTGAGGGTACATAAGGTTTTTATAGAAGGCGTTGTCGTAGAAACTTCAAAACAGGCTCATTCGATTGGAAATTCAAAGGGCTAGTGCCCGTTTTAATAGTCGAAAGTGATTTGAGGGCAACTAGTTTTTTATAGAAGGCGATGTCGTAGAAACTTCAAAAAAGGCTCATTCGATTGAAAATTCAAAGGGCTAGTTCACTTTTGAATAGTCGAAAGTGATTGGAGGGCAACTAGCCCTCCCTCCCTCCCCTCTGCGCCCATCATTCCCCCAAACACCTCCAATCAAAATTTTGAGATTTTGTCCAGCGTAAATGATTTCCAGATAGAAAATATGTTTTTGAGGAGGACACTTCCCTAAAATCCTCGGGGCAAGGGTTTTAATTTATGCCCTGGGGGTATATAAGGTCTTTATAGAAGGTGTTGTCGTAGAAACTTCAAGAAAGGCAAATTCGATTGGAAATTCAAAGAACTAATACCCTTTTCTAATAGTCAAAAGTGATTGAAGGGAAACTAGCCCCCCCCCCCCAAGCCCATCATTCCCCCAATCACATCCAATCAAAATTTTCAGATATCCATTTTTTTCAGCGTACTTGATTTCCAGATAGAAAATATGTTTTTGAGAAGGACACTTCCCCACAACCTTCAGGGCAAGTGTTTTGAGTTATGCCCTGGGGAATATAAGGTTTTTATAGAAAGTGTTGTCGTAGAAACTTCCAAAAAAGGCTCATTTGATTGGAAATTCAAAGGGCTAGTGCCGTTTTTAATAGTCGAAAGTGATTGGAGGGCAACTAGCCCCACCCTACGCCCATCTTTCCTCCAAACACATCCAATCGAAATGGTGAGATAGCCATTTTGTTCAAACGTAGTTGATTTCCAGATACAAAATAGGATTTTTGAGGAGGAAACTCCCCCAAAAAGCTCAGGGCAAGGGTTTTAAGTTATGCCCTGGGGGCATATAAGGCTTTTTATAGAAGGAGTTGTCGTAGAAACTTCAAAACAGGTTCATTCGATTGAAAATTCAAAGGGCTAGTGCCGTTTTTAATAGTCGAAAGTGATTGGAGGACAACCAGCCATTCCCCCCACGCCCATAATCCCCCAAAACACATCCAATAAAAATTTTGAGATAGCCATTTTGTTCAGCGTAGTTGATTTACAGATAGAAAATATGTTTTTGAGGAGGATACTCCGCCACAACCCTCACGGCAAGGGTTTCAAGTTATGCCCTTTGGGCATGTAAGGTTTTATAGAAGGCGTTGTCGTAGAAACTTCAGAAAAGGGCTCATTCGATTTGAAATTCAAAGGCCTAGTCCCTTTTTAATAGTCGAAAGCGATTAGTAATATTTTTTGTTGTTGTTGTTGTTTAGACCAGGGCACTTCGTATCGAAGGAGTTGTCGTGGGAACTTCGAAAAGGGCTCATTCGATTGAAAATAGAAAGGACTGATGCCCTTTTTAACAGTCGAAAGTGGTTGAAGGGCAACTAATCTCCCTTCCTCTCCCACCCTCCCATTTGCCCATTATGTTTAAAAACTAAATGTTGCCTTAAGATTAAATCAAAATGCACTGTGATAATGCTAAAATCCAATAAGGCATCTCAGCAGTATCCCAAGAACGACAGAAGGTATTTTTTCGAGGCTACTTCTGCTCTTAAAATTTAACCAAATCAAAATAGTGTGAGTGTATCCAAGATATCAAAGAAAGTAAACAGATTTTTTGTGAATGGTATCAAGTTTTCCATTTCAGGTCAACTAGAGGAGGTATGAAACTAAATTAAACAGTACTATTTGTTTCCAGATTTTTAAAGGGGTGTTTGTTGTTAAAAATTGCTGAAAATTTTTCTCCAGCATACAAATAGCAGGCCAAACTATAAAGTCTTAAAAAACAAAACAATTTAAAGTGTTATTTTCTTTTTCCCTAAAAAGACTATGTCATTATAAAACGAACAGAAATTAATTGAAACAACTTTTTCCACAAATAAGTTTTTTAAAGAAAAGTAAAGAACTCCATTAAACAAAAAATGAGCAAAAATACAATTAAATAATCTACCACGCTCGAAACTACCACAAATCAGCATCGATAAATAAATGAAATCCAAAACGAACAGAAATTACAATAAATAACCGAGTCAAACTCAAAACGAGCAGAAATTAACATAAGTTGGGCGTAAAACCCCTATGCCTTCCCAAAGCCAGAACAAAATTTGTACTTTACTCAAAAAATACAAATGAATGTGCATTGTCAGTTTAATATACATGTGCCGATATTTAGTAATCAAAATGTTAATATTATTTGATTTATTAAAGTTATAAAAGTGAAAACTTTTATGCTGCTTAAAAACATTATATAGCTTAAATACACTTACGCTATATTGATTTGGTTGAATTTTAAGAGCAGAAATGGGAGGGTTGGCGTGGGAGGGTAGCAGGGGCGTAAATTGCTATGGGGCAGGGGGGAATTTGCTCCCCCAGACCTCGTTACCCCCCCCCCAGACCTGATTTTGCCCCCCCCCAGATTTTTTTAGATTATACCCTTATTTATCCTTCATCCGAATAAAAAATACAGATTTTATCGAATACAAAATCTTATACGAAATGACGCGTAACCCGGATCCTCGTGTTTTCTCTAGCATTGTCAAGTAAAGATAGTATTGAATGAATTCATTTGTTGAATAAGAGTGTGCGATGAGTCAGAGAAAAATAATCGATATTTTTAAACCTAGTCAACCGGCTAAAAAAGCTAAGTTGGTAGATAGTGTAGCAGCAACCGAGGCAGCAACAGAAGCTGGCCCAAGTGAGGTGTGTAATTTTGCCATTTATGGTTTGACTAATACAAATATAACTTATATATAAATATAAACTTATAGCCTTTGCTTCATGCAATAAATTCCATGCGAACTAAAGTTTAGCCTACAGAAGTAAGATCTTAATTTCGCGCTACAACTTTGGATTAATGTATAAATCGCAAATTTTGTGGGGAAAATCATATAACCGAGCATATAACAAACAATTATAGATATAGAGGTGTCATTCAAAGAGGGGTGGGACAGGCTAAGACTTCAGAGATGACTACAGGGACTACAGCCTGATTTATCAGACATAATTTATGGCAAAGAGTTTTGGAAGAGCTTAAGAGAATGAAAGAGCATTAAATGCTTTCCTAAGGCCCAGCCATTTTTGCTAGGCGGCCGCTCACCATTATTTATACCTCTTGTTATATTCTCACCCTAGAAACTGGGTATGGCGCAAAAAGGGCATGAAAAAGAGCTAAAATACATTTGAATTGACAGTTTTAGTATAAATAAAAATTGCTGCTTCGTGACAAAATTCTACTTTTTAAAGTTAAATCGGCTGTTATTGCGAGGCATTCGCTTCACGTCAGCGTGCTTCATCCAAAACAAAATTTACGACTTGCCTTCCTAGATTTTGCTGATAAGCTAGATAAGTACGAGAATTTTGTTGTATTGAGTTGCTAAGTTTCTTATTCGGATTATGTTATCGTTTAATTTACGAAATTCTACTCGTAGTTAAACTGACAAAAAACGATATATATGTTTTAACCCTTTTAAATTTCAGTTGACTAGCTTAGACTATTTTACCAAATTCTAAAAACTGAGAATTTGAGCATTTGGAGGCGCTTAAACATGCAGAAGATGCTAGAGCGTATTAAATGATCAGTCGAAAGATATTTGTATGCTATCGTCAATTTTGGTGGAAATAAAGCTATTATTATAAATGAGAGAAAAAGCACCCTATTTAATAGACCACCTCGTTATTAATCATGAAATAACAACAACGAAAACTATTAAGGGAAAAATGCCAATACGTAACAATAAACGGTGGCAGAAAAGCTAATTAGAAGCTAGGAGCAGGGGCGTCACTATCACTTTTTTTTTTGGGGGGGGGGCGAGCACGACGAAAGTTTTCCAACAAACCAAAACTGTACCAACGGAAAAAAGGTTTAGAGTGGCGAAAGTTTCTGTATAAATGGAAGTAAATGGCTTGAAAACAGTATTTTTTACTGCGGAGCGTTGGAAATTCTAGAAATATTTCACTAAGAAAGTCTATTATTCCTTATGTCTCCTAGACACCTATTTAAGGGAACAACTCTTTCAGAGCTATCGGCCTCTGAATAAAGTTAAAACGTTTAAAAGCGGAAGCACTGGATTTTTTTCTAGGGTGGAAGTGTAGCCGATGCATCGGATACGATATTGAGGGGCAATCTTGACATCTCCCACCATAAAAGGGAGGCACCCAACCAGCCAAAGCTAGCCGAATACCCCAAAACAAACGGTCGCCGTTTTTCTGCTAAAGCCTATGAGAAAAAACCATGGGTAGAATATTCTATTAAAGAAGACGCCATTTACTGCTTTTGCTGTCGGCACTTTTCCTTAACAAGAAATCATGGAAATACTTCTGATAATGTAGTGTTTTTCGACACTTGAAAAAGCTATTCGAAAGGATTGAAAAACACGAGGCTTCAGAAGCTCATAACGAAGCAAATCGCAGCTGGACGAAATATAAAGCAATTGAGTGTGGCACATCTGAGTCAATAGCTACAACTCTCTATTCAAATCGGAAGGAAGCCATAGCGGAAAATCGCCTGCATATAGTCACACTTGCGAAAGTGGCCTGTGCCCTAGCACGCCAAGGGCTCCCATTTCGAGGTCATGATGAACAAGACGACTCACACAATCGAGGGAATTTTATAGAAATACTAGAAATGATGACAGAGGGAACCCCGGATCTTCAGCAAAAACTAAAACGTCAGTATGGAAACTATTTGAGTCCCGACTACCAAAATAGTCTTATAAGCATACTGGCTGACCTCTTGCGAGAACAACCAAGATGCTCTATTAAGAAATATTGGGCAATCTGCGCAGATGAAATGAAAGATCTGTCGAAAAAAGGGCAGCTTGGTTTAATTATTCGGTTTATTGATAGTAATGCTATCATCCGCGAGGAAACATTCGGAAGTACACATCTTGAACAATTAGATGCAGTATCCCTTGCTAATGCAGTCAAGGATCTTGCTGAAAAGCACGGACTGGATTGGAGAACCTGTGTGGCTCAATGCTATGATGGTGCGAGCGTTATGAGCGGCGCATGTAATGGTGTTCAGGCTATTCTTAAAGATTTGCACCACAAGCTAGGTATATTCATTGTCACGCCCATCGCCTAAATCTTGTGCTTCTGCAGTCAATAGCTTCTTGTCCGGAGGTTAGAAACTTCTTTTCTTGCATTCAGGCATTATATATCTTTCTCAGCCGAAGTGCGCCACGTCACGAACTTTTCCTTCGAACCCAACAAGAACGTGGAGTAAAGAAGATTGAGCTCGAGCGGCTAGCCGACACTCGATGGTGCTACTGGTTTTCCTCAATTCAGAAGATCCGGATACGTTTAGGTGCTATTCTCGAAACACTAAGGGTTATTTCGGATGAAGCCAATTCAACAGAGGACCGTTCTGAAGCTTCTGGGTTGCTGGCAACAATTGATGCCAAATTCTTGCTCATTCTTGAAATAATGAGCAGTGTCCTTGGTCCGATAGATATTGCATCCAGACAACTCCAGTCCAAGAGCCTCGTTCTTTCAGGCGTAAATTCTCTGCTTCAAGCAGTTCAACAACAGGTTCTAGAGCTCCGATCTGAAGAGCGTTGGTTTAAGATGGTCGAACCAACGAAAAGCTTATGCAAGCAGCACTCAATCCAAATAGAAAAGCCTAGACGCTCGGTTGCTATAAGAAGACTCCTTCTCGATTTTTACGTCGAAACCATTGTCGGTGCCAGAGCAAGAAATCGAACAGAAGAGGATCGTGACATTTTTCAAACTTATAGGTCGGACATTTTATACTTCATAGTCGACCGAGTAACTTCGGAGCTGAGACAAAGGTTTGGTAAAAACTCCTCAGTAATCCAAGGCTTAGAAGCGTTTGAGCCAAGTTCACCGAAGTTCCTGGATGCACGTCTAATACAAGACTTTGTACGTGACTTTCCTACATTATTAGTGAACGAGCTGAAGTTTGAGTCGGAGATAGCCTTGGCAAAATCTTATTTACAAAGGATGAAACCAGAATACCCATCAAAAGCTCTTGCCTACCTCTACGTGAACAAAGACGCCTTTGCTGTCATCTCGGAAGCTTTCGAAATTGCTTTGACGCTCCCCGTTTCAACTGCCTCTAACGAGAGATTTTTTTCAACGCTTAAGAGGCTTAAGACATATCTCAGAACAACCCTGACTGATGAGTGACTTAGCGATTTCTTAGTTATAGCAACCCAGCCGGAAAAAGCAAAAAAGATAGATTATAACATTTCCGTCGACAAGTTTGCTTCCCTGAAGCAACGACGTTTCCCATTTGAATAGTGGCTCTCTCTGGATACTTCAGTTGTGATGTAAACAAATTTATGATTTATTTGCTTAAATGTGTTTATGTACTTGAATTTTTGTATATCTAATTGTGTTCTAAACTTTGTTATCCAAAGAATTTTAGGTTGGCTACCGCTTAATTTGGCTTGATTTCCCCCTCCCTTGGATTTTTGAAAATTCAACCCACTTGAGGCTGCCTATTGAGACATGGAATTTGCCCCTCCCCAGGTTTTTTATTCATTTCCGCCACTGCACTTCGCGCCAGAAAACCCTGTTCTAGGCCTTCAATCAATTCAATTCTTAACAAAACAAAATGACATTTCCTAATTCTAAATTTTCTTTTTTGGCTTAAACCCTTCACAGCACAATATTTGTTTTTAAGTAATTTGCTTCCCTAAAAAGGAGTCTAAGAGGTCCAATATAAGGGATAATACAGTTTTAATAATATTTCAAAAATATCCGCTACTTCGCGGCAGGAAATGCTCTTTCCAAGCCATCCACTCGCTCTGAATTAGAAACTTTCACCAATTCAAACTTTTTTTCTTTTTTTATAATTTTTTTTTTAACAGAATATAATCAGCATAGTTTTGTACTTTCCTCAAAAAGTAAAAGTGAAAATTTGCAAATTTTCTTCCGTGAGGTGGTAAAAATCTTTGAAGTTTGCCCCCCCCCCCCCAGAATTTTTCTGAATTTAAGCCACTGGAGGGTAGGCGTGGGAGGGTGGGAGTGGAAGGGGGATTAGTTGCCCTCAAATCACTTTCGACTATTAAAAAGGGCATCAGCCGTTTCTATTTTCAATCGAATGAGCCCTTTTCGAAGTTCCCACGACAACTCTTTCGATACGAAGTGCCCTGGTCTAAACAACAACAACAACAAAAAATAATACATTATACCCACTTCGATCTTCACTATAAAAATGTCAAGCCTTCCAATCACTTTTGACTATTAAAAAGGGCACTAGGCCTTTCGATTTCCAATCGAATGAGCCCTTTTGGAAACGACAACGCTTTCTATAAACACCTTATATGCCCCCAGAGCATAAATTACAACCCTTACCCTAAGGTCTGTTAGGGTGGTTGTCATCCTCTAAGACCAAATTTCCAGAACTTTTAACTATGTTAAACAACATGGCTATCTCAGAATTTTGATTGGATGTGTTTGGGGAAAAGGTGGGCGTGAGAGGGGTGTTAGTCACCTTCCAATCATTTTCGACTATTAAAAAGGGCACAAGCCACTCCAATTTCCAATTGAATGAGCGCTTTTCAAAGTTTCTGCGACAACGTCTTCGATACGAAGTGCCCTGCTCTAAAGGAAAAAATTAATAAATAATACATTGTGCCAACATCGTTCTTATATTCCCCCAGGACATAACTTAAAACCCTTGCCCTGAGGGTTGTGGGGGACTGTACTCCTCTTTACTTAGTTCCCTTTTCTTGTCTCGTTCTCGAGTGTCCCCGTTCTTCACTTAGGCAGCGCGATCCTGCTGCCTATGATTTATTCAACAACTTTCTATATAAGCATTATGTGTTCCCAGGGCATAACTTACAACCCTTGCATTGAGGGATCTGAGGGGCTTATCATCCTAAACAGAAAGAAGATTGTATTTTCTATCAGGCGTTCAACAATTGAGTATCAAACATTAAGAAAACCTTATCTAAAAACAGCAAAAAAAAAATCCAAACTTGCAATTCAGCTGTAGAAATAGTCTGTCCGCTGTCAATTTTAAAAATCCAACTGAGGGCTAAAGCTGTATAGTAGTGAATGCGTTCTATAATTCTATTCAACTTTTAAATAAAATTCTTGACTACGAATGATGTAAGAAATAGCGATTGGGAAATTGCATTCGAAATGATTTAAACTCATTTCATAAAGCCGATACTTTTTTTTGTCAACACATGAGGAACTGTGTATATTGCAATATTTGGAATTAAATATTGCATCAGTCTTATTTTTATGCAAAGTAACAAAAGAGATGAAAATTAATGAACAAGAGAGTAGTGAAGAATTATGATATGCAAAGTAACATTTTGCAAGGAATGTCACTGGGGATAAATAGCTAGGGATGGCACCATGATTGCGTGATTTTCGGAGATTGGGGAAAAAAAATTTTTTCGGGGTGACGCATAGATTTTCGGGGAAATACCTGAAAATTTGAGGATAGTGCAAACCCTGCTTGATTTCTAATCAGGAAAATCCACATACTAAACCAAACGAGAAGGAAAAGCTCCGACTTTGCAGTTGACAAAATAAAGAATTGCCGCAAAATTAATTTAAAGTCGACTGAACGCCGCCATCTCTGCCGGCGGTGGCGTGCCTGTGGCATGCCGGTGGCGTTTGACTGGGCGTCCCGTCGGCAGCATTTGGTTGAACCAAATGACAATAATAAAAGTATTATTTCGTTTTTTATTTAGATTGAATGAAACCTGAAAAGGGTTGAAATTTTAATCGCTTACCAACTAAATATAAGTCTGAAGGAATATTGACTCCCAAGCCACATCATATAAATATCAGAGTATGATTATAATATATTCATTCTTCACAAGTCTATTTATTCGACTGACCTGACTTCACTTCTTGGCCTTTGTCGATATAATACACAAGTACTAAGTGAGGAGTGTAACTAATATAAAACTTTGTTTAGCATTGGAGTATGCATAAAGTTGAAACTAATAAAGTCGTAGGCACCGAGAAAAATGTTCGCCGGTCTCTATGTCTGTCTTTGTTTCCGACTTTATGTTTGTAGGTATTTTAGCCTCTCTCTCTCTGTGCATGTTTTTCTGAGCAGATGTTTGCTTGTCTCTATGTCTGTCATAGTGTAATTTTGTGTCTGACTCTGTGTGATTAGGTATTTTCGCCTCCCTCTCTCTTTGTCTGTGTGTCTGACCGGATGTTTGCTTGTCCCTATATCTGTCTTTGTGTGATTTTGGGTCCGACTATGTGTTTATAGATATTTTCGCCTCTCTCACTCTCTATGGCTCTATGTCTGAGTGGTTGTTTGCTCGTCTCTATGTATGATTTTATGTCTGACTCTGTGTTTGTAGATTTATTTTTTTTGCCTCTCTCACTCTGTGTCTGTGTTTCTGAGCGGACGTTTGCATGTTTGTGGGTATTTTGGAGAAAAAATCCCTCTCGTCTCTCTCAGACTTTGATAGAAGTGCTGTTAACCTATCTCAGTTTCTAATATATTCTATTATGAGCCTGCTAGTAGCATATCATGTCTCTGAAAATTCCTTTTTTTACATCTCTAACTTTTTAATAAACATTCTAAACGTTTGACTATCTATAGTACCCCACAAATAATGGAAACATAATAAAGTAATAAAAAAATTATTTTTATTGAAATAACGATATTTAGAATATTAATATTAAAATGTTACATAAATTATTACACATTATTAATATCATTGAACCACATTGGACATTTTGAATCTGTTCCATAAAATAATTCATCTTGTTCTCTCTTAATATTGTAGCTATCCTTTTCTCTTAGTTCGCAACAAGTAGAATAATCATTAATCCATTTTGAGTCATTCACAATTTTGACTGTGGTTTCAGCTACATGTCCAATATGCATTTTGTCTTTGGTATTAGTGGTTTCATTTACTATATATGTTGGTATATGATCAATGGTAGTAATAATGTCCACTTGCGATTTGTTTTCCATTGATTCGTCTTTATATCCCTTGGTGATATTGTTTACCAATGCCCTTTTTATTTTGCTTTCGATTACACTGTCTGTTATCACATTTTTTTAAACAGGTAACAGCTCTGGCATGTAGACATATGGTTTATGACATTATTGCAGCAGTAGACCTTTCTTTTTCCCTTTGCTTTCATTTGAATACTAATAACAGAACGAGGGCAATAGGATCTAGCAAAGGCAACACGTTACCAGAACCAAAAGGAAGAAGTTGACCCTCACCGTCAACTATTAGTTTTATGTTTGCATTCTCTATGAGCACTATTATTTCTAGAGATCTCACTGTCGCATATCCACCATCAGCAATGTTGAATGGTTTTGGTAGTCCAGAGAAATCTACACTCTCACTGTCATGACAACGCAACGCATACGTTTTAAAACACTCTATGTCTGACACTCACAGAGACAGAGAATCAAAAATACCAACAAATACACAGAGTCAGACACAAAATCGCAAAGACAGAAATAGAGACAAGCATACATCTACTCAGACACAGAGGCACAGAGAGAGATATAGAAGCAGAAACACCTACGAACACTACAAACAGCAGCTCAGACACACACACACACTGAGAGAGAAAGAGAAAGAGAGAGAGAGGCAAACATACCTACAAAGACAGTGAGTCAGACACAAAATTACACAAAGACAGACATAGAGAGAAGCAAGCATCCGGTCAGGCACAGAGAGAGAGAGAGGCAAAAATACGTACAAGCACACAGTGTTAGAAACAAAATCACACGAAGAAAGACATAGAGACAAATAAACATCTACTCAGACTCACAGGCACAGAGGAAGATAGAGGGAGAGGCAAAAATACCCACAAACACAAAGAGTTAGACACAAAATCATAAGACAGACATAGAGACTAGCAAACATCCACTCAGACCCACAGCCGCAGAGAGAGATATATAAATATCTCCGACCGCAGAGTCAGACAAAGAATTATAAAAAGAGACATGTAGACAAGCAGACATCCGTTCAGACACATAAGCATATATATAGAGAGGATAAAAATACCTACAAGCCCACAGAATTAGACACAAAGTCGTGCAAAGACAGACATAGAGACAAGCAAACATCTGTTCAGACACACAGGCAGAAAGAGAGAGGCACAATACCTACAACCACACAGTATCACAAACAAAGACAGAAATAGAGACGGGTCAATGTTATTCGACGTATCCGACAAAATACGTTGATAAAGAATTTGTTCCCTCTGATGCGTAGATTTTGTCAATGTTATCCGATGTATCTGACAAAGAGGTAGACATTTCAAAGTTCTATTCTGAATTTTTCTGTTGGAGACTGTAAAGGTTATACTTCTCTTCTCAATTTTTCCCCAAAAAGAGAAAAGGTTTCACTTTGGTTCTGAGTTTTATCAAAGAATTGAATAAAAGTTCAAGTTCTCTTTTGAATTTTCTGCAGGAAGAGAGGAAAAAAAATAGAGTTCAATTCTGAATTTTTCCAAGGAAGAGAAAAAATCCCACATCATTTCTGAATTTTCTAAAAAGAATTTTCTAAATTTTCTAAAAGTTCTGTACTGAATTTTACCATAGAAGACACAAAAATTTATACTTCGATTCTGAATTTTGCCCCAAGAATATAAAACAAAATCCATTTAATTTTTAGTTTTCTCAATGAAGTGAATAGAAGTTAGTTCTTTTCTGAATTTTTCCCCAAGAAGAGAAACAGTTCTACTTTTAATTCTGAGTTTTCTCGAAGAAGTGAAGAAAAGTTCAAGTTCTTTTCTGATATTTCTAAAAGAAAAGAAAAAAGTAACAGTTCAATTCTAAATTTTTCGAAAGAAGAGAAAAAAATTCACTTCAGTTCTGAAGTTTCTCATTGAAGGGAAAAGATTTCAAGCTGTCTTCTGAAAGAAAAAGTTCCACCTTAATTCTGACATTTCTCAAAGAAGAGAAAAAAGTTGCAGTTAAGTTCTAATTTTTTCCAATAAAAACTTTAAAAAATCTTCCACTTCAGTTCTGAATTTTCTCAAAGACGAGAAATAATTTTTTCTCAGAGAAGTGAAGAAATGTTCGAGTTCTCTTCTGTATTTTTCCAATAAAATATGATTCCTTGGAAGTTATACTACGATTCTTAATTTTGCCCCAAGAAAAAAAAGTTCCATTTAAATTCTGAATTTTTTCAATGAAGTGAAGAAAGTTAAAGTTCTCTTTTGAATTTTTCCCCAAGAAGCAAAACAATTCCAGTTTTAATTCTAAGTTTTCTCGAAGAAGTGAATAAAAGTTCAGAAAAAAGCTATATTTCGAATCCGAATTTTTTCATTGAATAGAATAAAAATTTGAAGATATGTTCTGAATGTTTCAGTAGAAGGTAGAAAAAAAGTATAATTCGATTCTGAATTTCCCCCATGAAGAGAAAAAGTTCCACTTTGATTCTGAGTTTTCCCGAAGAAGTGAAGAAAAGTTCAAGTTCGCGTCTGAATTTTCATAAACTAGAGAAAAAAAGTTAGTTCAATTCTGAATTTTTCCAAAGAAGAGAAAAAAGTTTCTTTTGGACAATTTGACGTCCAAAAAAAATCCAAGTCAGAAAAAAAAGAAAAGTGACACTACAAACATTATTTTTCTAATAGTAAAAATCACGACTAACCTTTCTATATTATTCTCATTTTGTATTTTGAAAATATTAAACGAGCATTTTTTTGGTTTTAAGTTTATTTTATGTCATTCTATTACATGTAAAAAATAAAACAAAAAAAGTATAGAAAATGGGGGGGGGGCAAAAAGTTGGGGGGAGGGGGCCCCTTGAAGGTTGAGCTCTTTGGTGGTTAGGGTTGTTTGTGGTTGCGGACCTTGATGGTTCAAATCCATAACCACCCTACTGCTAGATTTCTAAGGATTGTTATGAATTTCTATATTAAAATTCTTTTATTTTTGGCAACTACGACTTCTATTATTCTCAAATTTTAGCATATTCCATTGCAAAGGAATATTTTATATTGCCTACACTCCTCATTATGTATTTGTGCATTATAGCGACCAAAGCCAAGAAGATAAGCTATGTCAAGTCACAATGTTCTGAATTTCTATATCAAAATGCTTTTCTTGGCACCTACAACTTTATTAGTTTCAACTTTTTAGCATACTCTATTGTTAAAGAATATTTTGTATCACCTTTACTCCCCAATTGGTACTTGTGTATTATACAGACCACAGCCAAGTAGTGGAAGCTAGGCGAAGTCACAAGATCACCTTGTCACCACTAACCGTTTTCACACACTGAAACTCATGACGTTATTCTAATCATATTCTAACATTTATGTCATGTTGTGTAAAAGTTACCAACCCCTCAGACTTACCTTAAGTGATAAATAATTTTAACCCTTTTTACCACTTTCATACAATCCAATTAAAAATATGAACTTTATCGAGGTATGTTTCATCCCATTATTCAAATCATTAGTGAAGACCATTCAGACCAGAATTATGCAAATGAGATAACTTCTTGATACCTATGATAATGTATGCGATACGGGACGAGATCTGAGATACTTTTAAGCTGCTGTTTATTAACTTGTTTGACAGATTTTAACCAAGGACCTTAAATCTCATTATAAGGTCATTAAATGTATAGGTAGCAGACGCTGTTTGACAGGCTTTTACCAAGGACATTATCTACTGTTTATTAACATGTTTGACAGATTTTTACCAAGGACATTAAATCTCATATATAAGGTCATTAAATGTATAGGTAGCAGACGCTGTTTGACAGGCTTTTACCAAGGACATTGTATCTAGCATCAAATATAGCACTACTGCCATTTGACCAAATAAAAGTAAAATTAATATGCAAAAATTGTTTTAATTATTCATGTATGGTGAGCCAAAATCAAAACCTGCATTAATTCAAAGAAGTTCAAAAATTAAAGAAAATAAATAAGTTTTTTTAACTGAAAGTAAGGAGTGACATTAAAACTTTAAACGAACAAAAATTATTCAGTATATGAAAGGGGTTGTCCCCTCCTCAACGCCTCGCTCTTTACGCTAATGTTAGACTCTTTCTCACAACTCTTTTTTTTCAAACAATAAAAAACTTTAGCGTAAAGAGCGAGGCGATGAGAAGGGGACAGCCCCTTTCATATACGCAATGATTTCTGTTTGTTTTAAGTTTTAATATCGCACCTTACTTTCAGTTAAAAAAATTGTTTTTTACATTTAATCAAGATAAAATGTCCTTGACTTGTTTCTATACGTAACAAGAAACAGAACGATTCCGGACTTTAGCGTATGCCGCCTAGTTTTGTGAGATAACTTTCTAATTGAACAGATTTTTTTCCAAACTTTGTTTCAAGGGATGCTAATAGCATGAGTGCCTAAAATTCATAATATACACAAAAAAGGGATCCCCGCAGGATTTGATTGAGTTCAACTTTTAACATCCTGGCTAGATTAATTTATATTGGACTTTAGTTCAGGCTAAACTGTACGTGCAAACTACTCAAGGACATAAATGAACTAAAATCAATTAAACCTCTTCAATATTAAACCTATAATCTGTATTAATTATGAGTGTTTCACATTTATCGACCACGTTGTATTTTCATTTGCCTACTACGTTGCTCCATGTTCTCCATTGCAAAAAAATCCTAAGGGTGGCAAAAGCCATGACTCAGTGCAAAGACAAGCTAAATCTTGACTTTTTGTTAAACAAGCCAAGTCCAACTTAAACTTAGTCCTTCCCTATTATCAAATTTTAGCAGACGTGTGTGCGAGATACTTAATGGCTTTTCACTGCCAAAAACCGTCGCCAAGCTGTTTTCAAAGGGAGGATCAGCAGGAAAATCATGTGTAGACTATGATGCCCAAAGTATGATTGAATAAACATTACCCCGAGTTTCCCTTTGAGATCAGCTTAGCACACAGTTTTCGGCAATTATCTCGGAGGTATGAAAACGCAAGATATAACCCTGAGCATTACATCAAAGTTGCATCAGATTACAAGCAACATTTTTTTTTCTTTTTAAGTTTTAAATTTTGTTCTTATATTTTTCACCATAATTTGTTTAATTACAACACAAAAGGCTAATATATCTGTTTTAAGTTTTTTGCAATGCATTTTAAGTTTGCAATGTTTCAAGTTTTTTGCAATAAACCTTATTCCTGCAAAGTTATTTATTTTGTGAATAATAATAATGTAATAATAATAATATAAATTTAGAAATTTTAACAATAAGCAGAAAATATATGGGGCAATCTTAAAGTTTGGGGGCATGCAGCTCTGAACTCAATGTTTCTTCTGTGACAGCTGTATGTGCCATGTTCGCTGGTTGAGAATGAGCCAAAATTTCTTCACCCGCTCTTACATGCAAACACTTATAAAATAAAGTTTTATAATCCATACTTCTTCTATAGAAGTGTGGGTTATGGACTATATAGGCTATATGCCTATAAAGGTATAGTCTATAGGACTAAAAAAGTAAAGATGAGTAGAACCCTATCTATAACTCCGGAACGAACACATGTGCTGCCATCTACAATTTAGTTTAATGCTGACGGGACATAATTTATTCAAGGATTATCGATCGAGTCTAATCGGGGGGGTGTGTCAAGGTCAATCGATCTGTTGTTGTTTGGCCACGTGCGAATGACATGAGGGGTGATTTACATAATCGATGGGGGAATTATTGATTCACGAAGGGGAAATTAAGAAACAAACATGGCTTCACATAATCGCTAGGGGAAATTATTGATTCACGAAGGGGAATTAAGAAACATTAAGGCTTCTTTAATCTTAGGTCTGTGGGATAAACGTTCATTAGGTCAGAGAGAAAAATTAATATTCTATTTTTAAATAGGGCTTCACGAAGGGGGAATTAAGAAACATTAAGGCTTCTTTAATCTTAGGTCTGAGGGATAAACGTTCTTTAGGTCAGAGAGAAAAATTAATATTCTATTTTTAAATAGGGCTTCATTAATCTTTAGTGTCAGGAATTAGAAATGACATCACTTGTTATCTTGGAATTATGCGGGAGTCTAAAGAGATAGAAATTCTATTTTTAAATACGGCTTCACGGAGCTTTAAGTCGGAGAGGTAAATTGATATTCTAACGAAACCATAATAGTTTAGCTAGGAAAATTTATGAGATGAAGAGATTAACGTAGGAAAGGGTTTCCTAGAAATTTGAAATGTGAAAGCACAGAGATGCCAAACAAAAGGAACACGATGAAATTACTTTTAGGGGATTATTTGGGCGAAACGGTTTTAGACAGCTTATGGAATTATTTCGGCGAAACCGTTAGAGACGTTGATTTAAAAGATGATTTAAAAGATGATTTTTGAGTGTGGTCGTTATAATACACAAGTTCCATTTGAACAGTGTCGTGAGGTCCCCTACCCAACCCCAAAGGGCCCCGATCGCCCTACCCCGATCCAAAGGGTTCCAATCCCCATACCCCAATCCAGAAGGAACCCCCCGGTACTCAAAGGTCCCCCCCCAAGCTCCCAAAGAGCCCCAGTCCCCCAAACGCCCTCCTCAGACCCCCAAAGGCCCTCCCCTGGTCCTCAAAGGGCCCCCGGACTCCCAAAGAGCCCCCTGGACCCCAAAGGCCCTCCCCTGGTCCTCAAAGGTCCCCCAAGCTCCCAAAGGACCACCCAGCCCTCAAGGGACCCACAGACCCTCAAAGGCTCTCCCCGAGCCCCCGTCTTTCGTTGATGTGTGTTGTCTGAAACCTATGATTTGGGATGTGTAGTTTGCTACTTCAGACTTTTCTGAGCTAAGGTTTCCTAGTATTTCCTAGGTGAATATTGTCTGAAACCAATAGTTTGGGATGAGTAGTTTGCTATTTCAGGCTTTTATGAGCTAGGTTTCTTAGCCTTTCGTTGGTGTGTGTTGACTGAAACTTATGATTTGGGATATGTAGTTTGCTATTTTTGACTTTTCTGAGTTGGATTTCTTAGTCTTTCATAGGTGTGTGGTGTCTGAAACCTATGATTTGGGATGGGTGGATTGCTACTTTTGACTTTTCTGAGCTGGATTTCTTAGCCTTTCATAGGTATGTGTTGTCAGAAAATTATGATTTGGGATGTATAGTTTGCTATTTCAGGCTTTTCTGAGCTAAGGTTTTCTAGTATTTCGTAGGTGAATGTTGTCAGAAAATTATGATTTGGGATGTGTAGTTTGCTATTTTTGACTTTTCTGAGCTAGGTTTCTTAGTCTTTCGTTGGTGTATGTTGACTGAAACCGATGATTTGGGATATGTAGTTTGCTATTTTTGACGTTTCTGAGCTGGATTTCTTAGTCTTTCATAGGTGTGTGTTGTCTGAAACCTATGATTTGGGATGGGTTGGATTGCTACTTTTGACTTTTCTGGGCTGGTTTTCTTAGCCTTTCATAGGTGTTTGTTGTCTGAAACCTATAGTTTGGGATGACTAGTTTGCTATTTTTGACTTTTCTGAGCTAGGTTTCTTAGCCGTTCATAGGTGAGTGTTGTCTGAAACCTATGATTTGGGATATGTAATTTCCGACTTTTCATAACCGGATTTCTTAGTCTTTCGTAGGTGTGTGGTGTCTGAAACCTATGATTTGGGATGTGTGGGTTGCTATTTTTTGACTTTTCTGAGTTGGATTTCTTAGCCTTTCATAGGTGTTTGTTGACTGAAACCTATGATTTGGGATGGTTAATTTGCTATTTTTGACTTTTCTGAGCTGGATTTCTTAGTCTTTCATAGGTGTGTGTTGACTGAACTTATGATTTGGGATGGTTAATTTGCTATTTCCGGCTTTTATTAGCTAGGTTTCATAGCCTTTCATAGGTGTGTGTTGTCAGAAAATTACGATTTGGGATGTGTAGTTTGCTATTTGAACTTTTTAGAGCTAGGATTCTTAGTCCATCATAGGTGTTTGTTGTCTGAAACCAATAGTTTGGGATGACTAGTTTGCTATTTCAGGCTTTTCTGAGCTAGATTTCTTAGCCGTTCATAGGAGTGTGTTGTCTGAAACTTATGATTTGGGATATGTAAATTATGTTTTCGGGCTTTCTGAGTTGGACACTTCTAAATTTTTCCGTAGAAGATAGGAAAAGTTATACTATGATTGTAATTATTTTCCATGAAGATAAAAAGTTTCACTTTAATTCTAAATTTTCTTAAATTCAATTCCGACCTTTCTCAAAGAGATGAAAAAATTAAAGTCCTGTTCCAAATATTTTCCCGGAAGAAGAAAAGTTCAACTTCGATTCTGAATTTTCTCAATGAAAATGAAATAAGTTACTGATCAAATCTCTTTTCCCAAAATAATATAAAAATTTCCACTTCAGTTCAGATTTTTTTCTCAAAGAGATGAAGAAATTTAAAGTTCTGTTCCAAATTTTTCATAGAAGACAGGAAAAGTTATACTTTGATCGTGAATATTCGAGTTCTATTCTGAATTTTACCAAAGAACACAATTCAATTCTAATTTCCCCAATAAAAAATTTAAAGTTCAATTCTAAATTTTTCGGTGGAAGATAGAAAAAGCAATACCATACTTGTGAATATTTTCCCGGAAGATAAAAAGTTCTAGTTCAGTTTAAAATTTCGCAAGGAAGTGAAGAAAAGTTCAAGTTCTCTTCGGAATTTTACCAAAGAACAAAATTCAATTCTAATTTCTCCTGAGAAAATAAAATCTTCCACTTCAGTTCTTTATTTCACAAAGACATAAAGAAATTTAAAGTTCAATTCCAAATTTTTTTCGGTGGAAGATAGAAAAAGTAATACCATACTTGTGAATATTTTCATGGAAGATAAAAAGTTCTAGTTCAATTTAAAATTTTCTCAACGAAGTGAAGGAAAGTTCAAGTTCTCTTCTGAAGTTTACCAAAGAACACACTTCAATTCTAATTTCTCCAGAGAAAACAAAAATCTTCCACTTCAGTTCTTTATTTCACAAAGACATAAAGAAATTTAAAGTTCAATTCTAATTTTTTGGTGGAAGATAGAAAAAGTAATATCATACTTGTGAATATTTTCACGGAAGATAAAATGTTCTAGTTCAATTTAAAATTTTGTCAACGAAGTCAAGGAAAGTTCAAGTTCTCTTCTGAACTTTACCAAAGAACACACTTCAATTCTAATTTCTCCAGAGAAAACAAAAATCTTCCACTTCAGTTCTTTATTTCACAAAGACATAAAGAAATTTAAAGTTCAATTCTAAATTTTTCGGTGGGAGATAAAAAAATTAATACCATACTTGTGATTATTTTCACGGAAGATAAAAAGTTCTAGTTCAATTTAAAATTTTCTCAATGAAGTGAAGAAGAATTCAAGTTCTCTTCTGAATTTTACCAATGAACACAATTCAATTCTAATTTCACCAGAGAAAATAAAAATCTTCCACTTCAGTTCTTTATTTCACAAAAGACATAAAGAAATTTAAAGTTCAATTCTAAATTTTTCGGTGGAAGATAGAAAAAGTAATACCATACTTGTGAATATTTTCATGGAAGATAAAAAGTTCTAGTTCAATTTAAAATTTTCTCAACGAAGTGAAGAAAAGTTCAAGTTCTCTTCTGAACTTTACCAAAGAACACACTTCAATTCTAATTTCTCCAGAGAAAATAAAAATCTTCCACTTCAGTTCTTTATTTCACAAAAGACATAAAGAAATTTAAAGTTCTATTCTAAATTTTTAGATGGAAGATAGAAAAAGTAATACTATGACTGCGATTGTTTTCCATGAAGGTCAAAAGTTTCACTTTATTTATAATTTTTCTTAAATTCAGTTCTGATTTTTCTCAAAGAGATGAAAAATTTAAAGTTCAGTACCAAATTTTTCATAGAAGATAGAAAAAGTTATACATTGATTGTGAATATTCGACATGAAGATAAGGAGCATCACTTTAATTCTGAGTTTTCTCGAAGAAGTGCAAAATGTTCAACTTCTCTTCTGAATTTTCTTAAAGAAGTGAAAAAAGTTAGCTCAGTTCTAAATTTTTCATTGAAGACAGGAAAAGTTATACTTTGATTGTGAATATTCGAGTTCTATTCTGAATTTTACCAAAGAACACATTTCAATTTGATCGTGAATATTCGAGTTCTATTCTGAATTTTACCAAAGAACACATTTCAATTCTAATTTCCCCAATAAAAAATTTAAAGTTCAATTCTAATTTTTTCGGTGGAAGATAGAAAGAGTATGGTTAGATTAGGTTAGACTAGATTAAGTTAGGTTAGGTTAGGTTAGGTTAGCCTACGTACGCTTCACTTAGGTTAGCTTAGGTTAGGTGAGAGACATGCAAAAAGTTAGGTGTATGATTAGGTTAGGTTAGATTAAGTTAGGTTAGGTTAAGTTAGGTTAGGCTAGGTTAGCCTACGTACGCGAGCGTACGTAGGCTAACCTAGCCTAACCTAACTTAACCTAACCTAACTTAATCTAACCTAACCTAACCTAATCATACACCTAACTTTTTGCATGTCTCTCACCTAACCTAAGCTAACCTAAGTGAAGCGTACGTAGGCTAACCTAACCTAACCTAACCTAACTTAATCTAGTCTAACCTAATCTAACCATACTCTTTCTATCTTCCACCGAAAAAATTAGAATTGAACTTTAAATTTTTTATTGGGGAAATTAGAATTGAAATGTGTTCTTTGGTAAAATTCAGAATAGAACTCGAATATTCACGATCAAATTGAAATGTGTTCTTTGGTAAAATTCAGAATAGAACTCGAATATTCACGATCAAAGTATAACTTTTCCTGTCTTCAATGAAAAATTTAGAACTGAGCTAACTTTTTTCACTTCTTTAAGAAAATTCAGAAGAGAAGTTGAACATTTTGCACTTCTTCGAGAAAACTCAGAATTAAAGTGATGCTCCTTATCTTCATGTCGAATATTCACAATCAATGTATAACTTTTTCTATCTTCTATGAAAAATTTGGTACTGAACTTTAAATTTTTCATCTCTTTGAGAAAAATCAGAACTGAATTTAAGAAAAATTATAAATAAAGTGAAACTTTTGACCTTCATGGAAAACAATCGCAGTCATAGTATTACTTTTTCTATCTTCCATCTAAAAATTTAGAATAGAACTTTAAATTTCTTTATGTCTTTTGTGAAATAAAGAACTGAAGTGGAAGATTTTTATTTTCTCTGGAGAAATTAGAATTGAAGTGTGTTCTTTGGTAAAGTTCAGAAGAGAACTTGAACTTTTCTTCACTTCGTTGAGAAAATTTTAAATTGAACTAGAACTTTTTATCTTCCATGAAAATATTCACAAGTATGGTATTACTTTTTCTATCTTCCACCGAAAAATTTAGAATTGAACTTTAAATTTCTTTATGTCTTTTGTGAAATAAAGAACTGAAGTGGAAGATTTTTATTTTCTCTGGTGAAATTAGAATTGAATTGTGTTCATTGGTAAAATTCAGAAGAGAACTTGAATTCTTCTTCACTTCATTGAGAAAATTTTAAATTGAACTAGAACTTTTTATCTTCCGTGAAAATAATCACAAGTATGGTATTAATTTTTCTATCTCCCACCGAAAAATTTAGAATTGAACTTTAAATTTCTTTATGTCTTTGTGAAATAAAGAACTGAAGTGGAAGATTTTTGTTTTCTCTGGAGAAATTAGAATTGAAGTGTGTTCTTTGGTAAAGTTCAGAAGAGAACTTGAACTTTCCTTGACTTCGTTGACAAAATTTTAAATTGAACTAGAACATTTTATCTTCCGTGAAAATATTCACAAGTATGATATTACTTTTTCTATCTTCCACCAAAAAATTAGAATTGAACTTTAAATTTCTTTATGTCTTTGTGAAATAAAGAACTGAAGTGGAAGATTTTTGTTTTCTCTGGAGAAATTAGAATTGAAGTGTGTTCTTTGGTAAACTTCAGAAGAGAACTTGAACTTTCCTTCACTTCGTTGAGAAAATTTTAAATTGAACTAGAACTTTTTATCTTCCATGAAAATATTCACAAGTATGGTATTACTTTTTCTATCTTCCACCGAAAAAAATTTGGAATTGAACTTTAAATTTCTTTATGTCTTTGTGAAATAAAGAACTGAAGTGGAAGATTTTATTTTCTCAGGAGAAATTAGAATTGAATTTTGTTCTTTGGTAAAATTCCGAAGAGAACTTGAACTTTTCTTCACTTCCTTGCGAAAATTTTAAACTGAACTAGAACTTTTTATCTTCCGGGAAAATATTCACAAGTATGGTATTGCTTTTTCTATCTTCCACCGAAAAATTTAGAATTGAACTTTAAATTTTTTATTGGGGAAATTAGAATTGAATTGTGTTCTTTGGTAAAATTCAGAATAGAACTCGAATATTCACGATCAAAGTATAACTTTTCCTGTCTTCTATGAAAAATTTGGAAACAGAACTTTAAATTTCTTCATCTCTTTGAGAAAAAAATCTGAACTGAAGTGGAAATTTTTATATTATTTTGGGAAAAGAGATTTGATCAGTAACTTATTTCATTTTCATTGAGAAAATTCAGAATCGAAGTTGAACTTTTCTTCTTCCGGGAAAATATTTGGAACAGGACTTTAATTTTTTCATCTCCTTGAGAAAGGTCGGAATTGAATTTAAGAAAATTTAGAATTAAAGTGAAACTTTTTATCTTCATGGAAAATAATTACAATCATAGTATAACTTTTCCTATCTTCTACGGAAAAATTTAGAAGTGTCCAACTCAGAAAAGCCCGAAAACATAATTTACATATCCCAAATCATAAGTTTCAGACAACACACTCCTATGAACGGCTAAGAAATCTAGCTCAGAAAAGCCTGAAATAGCAAACTAGTCATCCCAAACTATTGGTTTCAGACAACAAACACCTATGATGGACTAAGAATCCTAGCTCTAAAAAGTTCAAATAGCAAACTACACATCCCAAATCGTAATTTTCTGACAACACACACCTATGAAAGGCTATGAAACCTAGCTAATAAAAGCCGGAAATAGCAAATTAACCATCCCAAATCATAAGTTTCAGACAGCACTCACCTATGAACGGCTAAGAAATCCAGCTCGGAAAAGTCAAAAATAGCAACCCACACATCCCCAATCATAGGTTTCAGACAACACATACCTATGAAAGACTAAGAAATCCAACTCAGAAAAGCCCGAAATAGTAATTTACATATCCCAAATCATAATTTTCTGAAAGGACACACCTATGAAAGGCTAAGAAATCTAGCTCAGAAAAGTCAAAAATAGCAAACTAGTCATCCCAAACTATAGGTTTCGGACAACAAACACCTATGAAAGGCTAAGAAATCCAGCTCAGAAAAGTCAAAAGTAGCAATCCATCCATCCCAAATCATAGGTTTCAGACAACACACACCAACGAAAGACTAAGAAATCTAGCTTAGAAAAGCCCGAAATAGTAATTTACATATCCCAAATCATAGGTTTCAGACAACACTCACCTATGAACGGCTAAGAAACCTAGCTCAGAAAAGTCAAAAATAGCAAACTAGTCATCCCAAACTATAGGTTTCAGACAACAAACACCTGTGAAAGGCTAAGAAACCCCACTCAGAAAAGTCAAAAGTAGCAATCCACCCATCCCAAATCATAGGTTTCAGACAACACACACCTATGAAAGACTAGGAAATCCCACTCAGACAAGCCCGAAATAGTAATTTACATATTCCCAAATCATAGGTTTCAGACATCATTCACCTATGAAAGACTAAGAAACCTTAGCTCAGAAAAGTCAAAAATAGCAAACTACTCATCCCAAACTATTGGTTTCAGACAACATTCACCTACGAAATACTAGAAAACCTTAGCTCAGAAAAGCCTGAAATAGCAAACTACACATCCCATATCATAATGTTCTGACAACACATACCTATGAAAGGCTAAGAAACCTAGCTCAGAAAAGTCGAAAATAGCAAACTACACATCCCAAATCATAGGTTTCAGACACCACACACCTATGAAAGACTAAGAAATCCAACTCAGAAAAGTCAAAAATAGCAAACTACATATCCCAAATCATAGGTTTCAGTCAACACACACCAACGAAAGACTAAGAAACCTAGCTCAGAAAAGTCAAAAATAGCAAACTACTCATCCCAAACTATTGGTTTCAGACAACATTCACCTACGAAATACTAGAAAACCTTAGCTCAGAAAAGCCTGAAATAGCAAACTACACATCCCAAATCATAATTTTCTGACAACACATACCTAAGAAAGGCTAAGAAACCTAGCTCAAAAAAGTCGAAAATAGCAAACTACACATCCCAAATCATAGGTTTCAGACATCACACACCTATGAAAGACTAAGAAATCCAACTCAGAAAAGACCGAAATAGTAATTTACATATCCCTAATCATAAGTTTCAGACAGCATTCACCTATGAAATACTAAGAAACCTTAGCTCAGAAAAGTCTGAAATAGCAAACTACACATCCCAAATCATAGGTTTCAGACATCACACACCTATGAAAGACTAAGAAATCCAACTCAGAAAAGCCCGAAATAGTAATTTACATATCCCAAATCATAAGTTTCAGACATCATTCACCTACGAAATACTAAGAAACCTTAGCTCAGAAAAGTCTGAAATAGCCAAGTACTCATCCCAAACTCGAAGTTTCAGACAACAAACACCTATGAGTGACTAAGAATCCTAGCTCTGAAAAGTCCAAAAAGCAAACTATATCTCCCAAATCATAATTTTCTGAAAGGACACACCTATGAAAGGCTAAGAAATCTAGCTCAGAAAAGTCAAAAATAGCAAATTAATCATCCCAAATCATAGGTTTCAGTCAACACACACCTACGAATGGCTAAGAAATCCTGCTCAGAAAAGTCAAAAACTAGCAACCCACACATCCCCAAATCATAGGTTTCAGACACCACACACCTATGAAAGACTAAGAAATCCGGTTATGAAAAGTCAAAAATAGCAAATTACATATTCCAAATCATAGGTTTCAGACAACACTCACCTATGAACGGCTAAGAAACCTAGCTCAGAAAAGTCAAAAATAGCAAACTAGTCATCCCAAACTATAGGTTTCAGACAACAAACACCTATGAAAGGCTAAGAAATCCAGCTCAGAAAAGTCAAAAGTAGCAATCCACCCATCCCAAATCATAGGTTTCAGACAACACACACCTATGAAAGACTAAGAAATCCAGCTCAGAAAAGTCAAAAATAGCAAACTAAATATCCCAAATCATAGGTTTCAGTCAACACACACCAACGAAAGACTAAGAAACCTAGCTCAGAAAAGTCAAAAATAGCAAACTACTCGTCCCAAACTATTGGTTTCAGACAACATTCACCTACGAAATACTAGAAAACCTTAGCTCAGAAAAGCCTGAAATAGCAAACTACACATCCCAAATCATAGGTTTCAGACACCACACGCCTATGAAAGACTAAGAAATCCAAGTCAGAAAAGCCCGAAATAGTAATTTACATATCCCAAACTATAGGTTTCAGACAGCATTCACCTACGAAATACTAAGAAACCTTAGCTCAGAAAAGTCTGAAATAGCCAACTACTCATCCCAAACTCGAAGTTTCAGACAACAAACACCTATGAGTGACTAAGAATCCTAGCTCTGAAAAGTCCAAAAAGCAAACTACACCTCCCAAATCATAGGTTTCAGTCAACACACACCTACGAATGGCTAAGAAATCCAGCTCAGAAAAGTCAAAAATAGCAAATTAACCATCCCAAATCATAGGTTTCAGTCAACACACACCTACGAATGGCTAAGAAATCCAACTCAGAAAAGTCAAAAAATAGCAACCCACACATCCCAAATCATAGGTTTCAGACACCACACACCTACGAAAGACTAAGAAATCCGGTTATGAAAAGTCGGAAATTACATATCCCAAATCATAGGTTTCAGACAACACTCACCTATGAACGGCTAAGAAACCTAGCTCAGAAAAGTCAAAAATGGCAAACTAGTCATCCCAAACTATAGGTTTCAGACAACAAACACCTATGAAAGGCTAAGAAAACCAGCTCAGAAAAGTCAAAAGTAGCAATCCACCCATCCCAAATCATAGGTTTCAGACAACACACACCTATGAAAGACTAAGAAATCCAGCTCAGAAAAGTCAAAAATAGCAAACTACATATCCCAAATCATCGGTTTCAGTCAACATACACCAACGAAAGACTAAGAAACCTATCTCAGAAAAGTCAAAAATAGCAAACTACACATCCCAAATCATAATTTTCTGACAACATTCACCTACGAAATACTAGAAAACCTTAGCTCAGAAAAGCCTGAAATAGCAAACTATACATCCCAAATCATAATTTTCTGACAACACATACCTATGAAAGGCTAAGAAATCCAGCTCAGAAAAGTCAAAAGTAGCAATCCACCCATCCCAAATCATAGGTTTCAGACACCACACACCTATGAAAGACTAAGAAATCCAACTCAGAAAAGTCAAAAATAGCAAACTACATATCCCAAATCATAAGTTTCAGTCAACACACACCAACGAAAGGCTAAGAAACCTAGCTCATAAAAGCCTGAAATAGCAAACTACTCATCCCAAACTATTGGTTTCAGACAATATTCACCTAGGAAATACTAGGAAACCTTAGCTCAGAAAAGTCTGAAGTAGCAAACTACACATCCCAAATCATAGGTTTCAGACAACACACATCAACGAAAGACGGGGGCTCGGGGAGAGCCTTTGAGGGTATGTGGGTCCCTTGAGGGCTGGGTGGTCCTTTGGGAGCTTGGGGGACCTTTGAGGACCAGGGGAGGGCCTTTGGGGTCCGGAGGGCCCTTTGGGAGTCCGGGGGCCCTTTGAGGACCAGGGGAGGGCCTTTGGGGGTCTGAGGAGGGCGTTTGGGGGACTGGGGCTCTTTGGGAGCTTGGGGGGGACCTTTGAGTACCGGGGGGTTCCTTCTGGATTGGGGTATGGGGATTGGAACCCTTTGGATCGGGGTAGGGCGATCGGGGCCCTTTGGGGTTGGGTAGGGGACCTCACGACACTGTTCAAATGGAACTTGTGTATTATAACGACCACACTCAAAAATCATCTTTTAAATCATCTTTTAAATCAACGTCTCTAACGGTTTCGCCGAAATAATTCCATAAGCTGTCTAAAACCGTTTCGCCCAAATAATCCCCTAAAAGTAATTTCATCGTGTTCCTTTTGTTGGCATCTCTGTGCTTTCACATTTCAAATTTCTAGGAAACCCTTTCCTACGTTAATCTCTTCATCTCATAAATTTTCCTAGCTAAACTATTATGGTTTCGTTAGAATATCAATTTACCTCTCCGACTTAAAGCTCCGTGAAGCCGTATTTAAAAATAGAATTTCTATCTCTTTAGACTCCCGCATAATTCCAAGATAACAAGTGATGTCATTTCTAATTCCTGACACTAAAGATTAATGAAGCCCTATTTAAAAATAGAATATTAATTTTTCTCTCTGACCTAAAGAACGTTTGTCCCTCAGACCTAAGATTAAAGAAGCCTTAATGTTTCTTAATTCCCCCTTCGTGAAGCCCTATTTAAAAATAGAATATTAATTTTTCTCTCTGACCTAATGAACGTTTATCCCACAGACCTAAGATTAAAGAAGCCTTAATGTTTCTTAATTCCCCTTTGTGAATCAATAATTTCCCCTAGCGATTATGTGAAGCCATGTTTGTTTCTTAATTTCCCCTTCGTGAATCAATAATTCCCCCATCGATTATGTAAATCACCCCTCATGTCATTCGCACGTGGCCAAACAACAACAGATCGATTGACCTTGACACACCCCCC
This sequence comes from Artemia sinica, assembly GCA_027921565.1. Taxonomy (NCBI): domain Eukaryota; kingdom Metazoa; phylum Arthropoda; class Branchiopoda; order Anostraca; family Artemiidae; genus Artemia; species Artemia sinica. The sequence goes on along the minus strand of CM051267.1, from coordinate 8,451,624 downwards.
CGATTAGACTCGATCGATAATCCTTGAATAAATTATGTCCCGTCAGCATTAAACTAAATTGTAGATGGCAGCACATGTGTTTGTTCCGGAGTTATAGATAGGGTTCTACTAAGATGTGATACATAATTACTAACACTCTTGCTACTATTTACTATTTATCATTACTGCTGCTATACTTATTATTTAGTAAAATGAAATTATTCTGCCATGTGTGTTGGGTTGTTCACTACTTTCCTATGTCTGTAGAGTTGTTAGTTACTACCTATCACCGCTACTATGATTATCACTACTTTATCATTAATATTAAATCAATATTATTTATCAAAGTTACTGCTATCTAAATCACCATCAATCACTTTTATTAAATTTAAGATTGATCCTTTAATCAACAAATATATAGCGACGATACGCATTTTTTTATATTTAAAATAAAAGGTTTAAAATTCAATTTAAAAAGTTTAGGTTCGTATAATCACTACATTATTAGTAGATAGTATATATGGAATTTGCCTACATCTATAGCAATTTCTATGTTATTTCCGGAGACGTATACACCTTTTCAAAGAGATTCAGAACTGCCTCACATGACCTTATACTTTGCCTACAGCTATAGGAATCTCTATGTTATTTGCGTACGCCTCTACACCTTTTCAAAGAGAGTGACTATAACTTGATTGGTGATTGGGGATTTGAATAAAAGGAATAGTTTTCTTTACAATTCAAATTAGTAAGAGAATTGAATTCAAAGAGAATAGTTTATTTGAGAGGATTTTAGTAGAGAAAAATGAGTGGTGCATTTACATTATTGGAGATTAATGATGGAGCCGACAACAGCAGCAGCGATATACGAGTACCCAATGTGGCTGTGAAAATAACCGCTGGCTGTAGACTATGTCTTGAATGGGACACTATGTATGCTAGATACGTGATATCATTAAGCAAATTTAAGCAGGAGGAGCAACTATGTTTTGCTGGAAAAGTGAATATTCTCCATATAAATAAACTTTGGTCAGCATTAGATGTCCTATCGAGATATATTGATGAGAACAAAATGTATCAGTGAATATTATTATTGTAATTATGTTCAATAAAATTGTTTCTAAATCAAAGGTATTTTTCTTTCTATAGTAGACTAGCGTATATTTTTTAGAGTTGAAAAAATTCTGGTTAGTGGTTGTGAGAGTGTTAGGACTAAAAAAAAAATGGATGGATTCGAGAAAGAGCGAATCATGGGGAATCTAGTTCTTATGCAAAAACGTTTGATTCTAGATGACGATTTTCTAGAGCTGTCTATTCAAAGGAAGATATTTTCTCGGGGAATGCTTGTCGATATAATGAAAACTGATTCTCCATCATTAGACTATTGTATGAAGCTTCTACGTCGTGGTCCAAATGCATTTACACAATTTATTGATATATTGATCACGACACGGCAAAATGATATTGTGGATATGCTTTTAAACATTAGTTTAGAAATTTAGGACTTTTTTCATAAGAAAGATGGTGCTCAAGGATGATTTACTCCTCTCTCTCTATCCCAGACATTTTTTTGTTGTTGCTAGCTCAGTTTCATTGTGGCAGTGAGAGTGACAACACATGACAAAATGTTCCATACATGTCCCCTATGTATGTACATACTGGGCAGCTGGTCATCATGTGAGAATTGTACAATGATTGATGAGTATGATGAAAAGTGTAGATTATGCAACCCGTGTAAATTGCATAGAGGATATGCTGTACAAATTAAAGGTTGTAATTCCTGTCTTGAAGAGGTGTGTGACTCTCATCCTAGAGGCCACCTGTGCTCCAATTGTCACTATGATAAATGTAATCAGTGGGAGAATACATATCCCAGTATGATTGAAAAGAATCCTAACCGTGATTTTAGTTTATTGCTACGAGATTGGTATCGTGGTTTTAGATTGTTCTGGGAGGAGGAACCGGGTCAACGATTCAACTGTTGGAACAACAAAAGAATATGGTTTCTACGTCATCGTTGTGAAGACAATGATGATTATAAGCCCACTGATTTTTATTTGGCTCTGATGGAATGTGATTCGACACTTGAGGACATTGTTTGTGAAATTGCTTCAAATAAGCAAATTGAAACATGTGAATTCTATAGAATGAATGAGAATAGTATCATTGACTATACAAAGAGATATGACAAGAGTGAAGTCACGCTCTACTGTAGAAAATGTGACCCTGACATTGCAGTACATCAGGATCAGTACACTGTGGATTCAGATAATCTACCTGCACTAGTTGTTGTCGACAAATACCTAGTAGAGGATGAAATCTAAAGAGTAGAAAAGTCGTTTTATCATGTATATAAATTTTTTTTATTAATAAACAATTTCACATACATTTTTAGAACATTTTATTCTTAGGGCACTAAAATCAATATTAAATACGCTTGTAAGTATATTTTCCACTAGAAAGTCATTCAATCGAGGTAAGTCAACGTAGATGTTAAGAAACTGCTTGTAGGTATAGCCACGACATCTGAACATGAAAAAGAGTAGTGCATGAAAGCCACATGTCTTAGTCGTTAAATCCTGTACTCTTCGTTGATTTTGAATAATGGTTTTCTCACTGCTTTCAATAAAGTTGCTGATGTATGGAGCGTAGAATTTATACGATAGGTCAAGAGGATCAAAAAATTCAATATTCTTCGCTGTTTGAAAGATGCATAGCCAATGGCCGGTCTTCAAAGTCGATGGAGTGCTATTAACAATGATTATGGTATTGTTAACACTTGGAATTTGTTCAATGAAGTCCGAAGGTATGCAATGGGACTTGTACTGGGACATGTATGGATCCATACTAAATACGTTGATTATTTGGTTTGTGTTCATGGCGCTAGGTCTAGTAGAACACTGCCATCGGGTGTGATTTCCCAATAGGTTTCAAATTGACTCAGTGATATTAGCGTGATACTCTCAGTCAGAGCATCGGCAAATGTACACTCTAAACGTACATTCCCTGTTCGTACTATGCTCATATCCTGAGTCCCTGACAAGTCCAAAACAATAACCCCATGATTTTTTGAAAACATTGAATCGGTTATTCCATTTTCAAATAGTTGAGAATCATGATCTAGGGATTGCATGGTCAACTCGTACAGAGTTCTATAGGATTTTTTGTCAAATGATAGAGTGTACAGTGGAATACCATTCACTTTGCACACAAGGCTAGATAGACCGAAAAAATTAAAATCATGGGGGATTCAGTCCAGGATCCAACGGCACTGCCACTCTTCACAAAGGCCAAAGCCAATTTTGATGGGATTTTTCCATTGATAAATGATGAATCGCTATAGCTACGAGAGCCGGTGGCAATGTGACGTTGATTGGTGATCGTATGGGGGACAAGAAGTTTAATGTTGTTACCATTGGCTCTTAGCTTTTCCACTGCCAATGCAACAGAGCTCATAACCTATTGTTTTTGGACGTGGAGAATTGCCGATGTGATAATGACATTTGCATCGGCTGCTGCAGGAAGTGTTTTTCTCAAAATGAAATTCGATGGGGCCATCTGTAACTTTATGTTAATCTTGACATTGGGGGGTAGCCATTGGAATATATTAAATATCTCATGATTTAATTTCCAACCAGATGATACTCCTGGGTCACTGCAGTAGTCAACTCACCGTCAGTATCAACACCTGATCGATATTTATAGCCCAATGATTGTCCTCTCAACTCCTTGTATGCCTTTGGTGTCATCATCATAAATTGTATGCAGCTTGCATAGTTTGATAAATTATTGTTAGTGCTCACCAATGTTCCATTAATAAATACATTAATTTGTTTGAATAGGTTGTTTAGAATACAGTTTTCATAGGAGAGACCATCGCCAGCATTTGGAGTTGTATTATCTGACTTTTTCTTCACCGCAACATTTAAATCAATAAATGTTGATGACAAATCAATGAAATAATCTTCATTGGAAAATATTTGAAAGTGTATATTTTCCGAGAGGGGTTGTTGGGGATGAAATTGTTCATAGTAGCCATACTTGACACTGACATCAACATTTTCAGCATTGAATAGATTCAATGAGGAACTGATTGATGGATATGATTCCTTGTGGGGGAGATAAGTCATCTTAAGAGAAGAAATCCTTCTTTGATCTAACAATCTTTTTCTTTTTCTTCTTCTGCTTATTGGTCTTCCTTGTTTTATTCCTCAAAGTCCTTGTTGATGTCCTTCGCTTCCCGCCTTGGTGGAGACTGATGAGTGAATGACGTGCACGCATCCTTTTCAATCCCTCCCCATTTTGTCGAGATTTTAATTGCTCACCAACGGCTCTTGCTGAAGATCTAATATTTTCCTTAACACTCTCCTTGAAATTCTTGCCCGACCCCCAGTCCTGTAGCGTGGAGGCAGCAAAATTTGATGCAGCAGGTACAAGATATTTTCTGGCAAGGGGTAGTGCAGGACGAAATAGCCTAGCAAACCAGCTACCAAGACCATAGCCAGACATTGTAGTACGACCCTTGTAGTAGTCCAATCCATTGCCTATTTGACGTGGACTCAAAGCACCAACATAACAATCGATATCGGGACAGATAAATGGAATTCTTCTATTGTTCATTCTAGGTGATTGTGCTGTCGCTGACAATGGGTCGAAAATGACAAGTAATCACTGCTAAGCCTTTTGTTATTGCTAGAGGATCACCCAATTCACTTCTTAGTGTTAACTGACAGAGTTCCAAATACGAAGTGTTTACAGGAACATACTGAAGATGCTTTATATTATAGTGATGAACAAGTTCATGAGTTGTTTTTCGTTCAAGAACACGTAGGAGGGGGACATTTGAATTACCGACTCTCGACGTTTCCACAAAGGATGCATAGAGAAATATGCGAGAGTCCGAGGCAAAACCAGGTGGATAATCAGCAAAAATAACTTGATCCATCCCGTAAACGGTGCCAGCATTTTTCCCATTGATCGTATTCTGTTTAAAGCCAAGAACGTCTCTCAGATTATCACTGAGAATAATTATTTCAGTGTCAACAGGTGAGGTGATGTAAATCCTAACATGTTCCAATGAATAATTAAAATGGAATGTACTATTCCTACGATATGAGATTTTTCTATTGATTGTACGACACAAATATGTCATATTATCGTATTCAATATATTTCAATTTGGCATGTGGATATTCGCTAGATTTAAGTGCTTCAACCCATTCATAGTCGGCAAAGAGTGTCCAATCGAATGGTATAACATTCATATCATACATATGATCCTTTCTCAGAATGTCATAGGTATTTTTGAGAATACAGTCGACAAGAGCCACTTCAGACGCACCGTCAAATTTGATGGCGGGGGAGAGTTTTGTCCAAAAATCACTTGTCGTATTCAAGTCGTTGTAGAGAGGATCGGAATTGTTGGACATGAAAGTTACATAGAAATAATTGGGCATTATCAATATCTTCAACACCGATCCAAGAATCAAAATCAGAGTTGTATCCTAGCCACCGAACAAGTAACTGTTTCTTACCCCTGCGAGTACGAGTCTTTAATATCTTTTCAATTTGATAGATTTCACTATTATTTTTAACTTTTTGTAGTTCATAGTCATAAAAGCCGCCGAGAATCTCTTCATCTTTGGTATCACGCAGGCAATAAGTTATGGTTTTAGTGTCTAGGATTTTTGCAACTTTAAAAAGTTCTGTGGACCACAAGTAATTCCCTTTTTCAAAAACATTAGTTGTCCTATTAATTCGAACAGTATCACCAACATTGAATTTATTTTTCTTCTTGACAATCGTTTCATTGGAATACTGTTTAAGAAAGGTGTCAATTGTATCATGATCAGAATGATGAACTTCCGTTGGCGTAGAGTTGGACAATGATCGATGAGGTCGTTGATTATAAATCAACATGATTTTATCTAAATCATGAATAAAAGCCGATGTATTTTTCAATGTACAATATCTTGAAATTAAAAGTCGAATAGTTCTTATCAATCATTCGGCCAATGCAGCCTTTATAGGACTGTGACTATGATAGAGCAGTGTACTATATTTCTCTAGTACTTTTGCAACATGGGGATTAACAAATTCACTACCGCGATCCGTTTGAATTTTTTTATATGAATCCTGTTCGAGAATACTTTCAATGGCCTGAGCAACTTCAACACCTCTCTTTGATCGCAATGGAATTGCATATGCATAGCGACTAAAAACACTGATTGCAAGTAGAATGAACTTGTATGGTGTATTATGACGTCGTTGAATCTCATCTAGAGTCAGGAGATCTGCTTGCATTATATGCAATGGGTAAAAGGCTTTAGTTTTTTGATATTGATTAGCACGAAGTCTATGATTTCTATGCAGAGTGTAACTTGATTCATTTTGTAGATAGTCTTGTAGACTTTTAGTGTGAACACCCGTGACTTTGGAAAGAGTGGTGGTGGAACTTAAACTCCCCACCTCACCAATATTTTCATAAACACCTTTCAGAACTTCAACCATTTTGAACGTAAACACGTGTAACGTCCGCTACCCTTTTGTATACTGGATGGTGATGGTGACCTGAAACGTTTTCGCTTTTTCCTCGCCACCATTGTCAAGTTTTTTTCCACTAGGTGTGCTAGTATTTTCCAAGATTGATTTAAAATCTTCTTCTTCTTCTTCTTCTTTATGTTCATATTTTAATGGTGTCAATGTTGTTGATGATGATGATGCATGTTCATTTAATTTTTTTAGAATTTGTCTATTGCTAATAAGACTTTTGGGGAAGTTTAATGTATTTAGAAAGTTGTATAGATGAGCGTCAAATGATAATAGTCCTTTACGATTTGTAACCATGTCATAGATTAAATCAAGTAGATTATAGCTCTTGCCCTGAATTATAATCCCTTTCCCATTGCTCTCAACTTGACTATGATCTTGACCACTTTCCATGAGATAGGTTAGGAGTCGTTTACTTTGTTCACGATATGAGTGGGGCATTAGATTTCCAATTTTCAATACAATTGAACCCAATTCCTCCTTCTTTAATTGTGTTCCAGCAGCAGCAGACTCTTGAGAAGATGATTCTTTTTTGTGATCAATACCAGCAGCAGCAGTGGGCTTTGACCGATAGGACTTATGTTTGTCCACTCGGAGAAGTGCATCTTGAAGTAAAAGCAGTTTTTTATCATCCTCAATATTTTCATTGTCAAGGAATTTACTCAGATTGTTCTCAAAGTGTTCCACGGGTGAGAGAGCGAGTTTTATTGGAGTTAATTTATAGGGTTTTGCCATTCTCTAGAGAAAACTGTTTACAAGTCCTGCAATTATTGGCACTAAAAGTGTGAAAAAGCTACCGCCCGCCTGAAGAAGTCGTTTCCTTTTAAAATTCTTTCCTTTCTTTTTAGAGGCCAATGTACGTACAATGGAACGATGTTGCTTTGCCTGTTGCTTAACTACTTCTGGCAGTTGAACATTACCCTCGATCAAATTTAAACAAAGTTCAGATATTAGATTAATGAAATCATTGTCCAATACCATGTTTGAGTATGGTTTTCCTAAGCGGAGGTTTTGAAGTGCTTAGAACTAAAAACAAATGCCTATTTTCATGTAGTTTCTTCAGTGTCATGATAGCGACTAATAGGTCTTTTTAGTGTTCACGAGGAGATATACTGTAATTTCATTGTCGAAAATATCTGTAACTACACGCAGATCCTCGGGTGTATTTTGATTAAGATCCAATAGGATATAACCGTGGGGTTTATTAGTTGCCTGATTGTATGCTGAGAGCAGAAATTTAGGGGTACCTGGATAGTTTTGTTTATTGAGGGTTATTAGCGAGCTAGAATCACGAACAACTCTGTAGATGATATAGTAGGTGCAGTTCAATGCAAGTGTTCGCATACATTTGCTCTGATGAAAGAGATTGTGTAGAACCAGAGTAACGGAAATCTGTTCATGATCAGAGCGAACAGTGAACAGTTGTAGCATTTCCTGGGACCATTGTTCAATAGATTCTGCCAGATCGTCAATGATCAGCCAAGAGTTTGGTTCAATAATGCTGAAAACATCAAGTCCTTGTATGAATTGTATCTGCACCAAACCCGTGGTGGCAGCAATTGCTTTTATTTTATCGTATGACTCCTGCCAAATACTGTAACAATAGTAGATTTTTTTCGGCTTTTCCACAAACATTTTATCGCAATTTTTAATTATTTTAGTTAAGAGTGTTGTTTTCCCCGACATTGACGGCCCACACAGAAACGATTTGAATGGTGTTTTAAATTGATACATGTTCCCTTCAATAGTTCACTCGGACAACTAACTGTAGACCATAGTTGTCTAATGACTAAATAATTTCCCCTACTCCGTTCAAGAATAATAATAATAATAAGACGAATAAAAGAATCATATTTTCTTTTATTATATGCATAAAAAAAGTAACAATACTTAAAAAAAAATACTACATTGAAAAAAAAGCATATTAAACATGAATAAAAAATATACTTTTTTAAATTTATTTATAATAAAAAAAATACAACATTTACATAGGCACAGAGAGAGAGAAAAACATTTAAATAAATACTTTTTTTTGTTTATTTATAGAAAAAATACAACATTAGAATAAAGCACTTGAAATAATATCACTTTTTTTAATGAAACATGTATATTTACAAAAAAAATCTGCTCTAAGTCAAAAAAGATAACTTTGATAGTGGCGGTGAGCCCCCCGCTGGCGGCCACCCCCCCCCGGACCGCGAGCCCCCCCCCCCCCAAAGCCGTGAGGCCCCCCACCCCCCCCCCAAAGGTTTTAGGAAAAAATTCACTGGACTTTATTGAAACCGAGACTTTCCCTATGGATAACACATTCGGCCCGGTCTGAAGTTAAATAATGTCCAAGGGGGAGGGTAGTCACACCGTCTTGACAAACATAGACCTTGTCGGAGATGGTACTCATGGCAATTTTTTCTACATTTACAGTAAAGTTCCTGTAGTTGAGAGAACGAATTGCCAGCAATTTGGCTCGTGGAATTGTATTTTGAACAATACAATTCCTATAAATGTCCATGTCGAAATTCTTATCCACATAGCGTGTTGGTACTCCTTTGCAACGTTTCTTGATTTCCTCGTCGTGTGTCTGTATAAAGTACACCTTCGGACTTACAAACATACCATGGGAAATCATGTCGCTTCCCGTTTCTGATTTAAAAAATAAAAGCAGATTTGGCGCCCGACGTTTCACTAGCTCTGGGTAAAGACCACTCTAATTGGTGTAGTCCATTCGTGAGCTGATAATTTCACCGTGCGCCAAATCATCAATTAGATTTGGGGTTTTTACTTTTAGCGGTAGAGAATCTGTGTCCCCGTAGCAGACCTCTACTTGCCCCTTTTCCGGCCACTGTACCCTAGCCACATTGTAGTAGAATTCCAACATGAGCTTTTTAGAGATCTCCAAGATCGCATTGCCTGCAGCAATATTTTTATTTAATACAATGCGTCTTTTTTTTCTATTCAATAGTACCATGTCCGGGCCAATGATTGTGAAGGAAGTGTAATTTGGATCGCCAATAATTCGAGCACATTGCTCGGGATCGGTCACGACGTCACAACGATTCCTATTGCGAACACTCTCACACATTTTACCGAAAGCCGAATTCAAAATGAGCTTATAAATTTCTTTTTCGGCTTTCGTCTGCGCTGCAGAACGTTTGTTGACAAAAGTGTCAACAAACGTTTTTAGATAGGGTTTTTGACTAAACTGGAGTGCTCTATGAACCTTTGTGACGTTGAAACCGTTGTTGCACATCCATTTTAAAGTCACATGATGTACAACTATATTTTTTTGGGGCAGAAGGTCAGCAATAAGTTATTGTTTTGAAGGTGACCAATGCAATCCGTCCACCTCGACTAAACGCCTATTACGAGGGCTCAAAGAGTCCTTAGTCACAGGTCTATTGATGCACGGGAAAACAAAATCCTTTACTGAATCGTGAAGCTCGACTGGTATCTCCCCATCAATTTCAAAAAACCATCCAACGGTCCATTCTCCTCAACACTGTTGTCAATGTTGGGGAAATGGGGAGCTTGAGGGTCATTGAGCCATTTATAGTCACCGCAAGGTAGTGCATAATGGGACATGGCCGAGGGGTAGAGAGAATTCATATCAAGGAAAACTACATCCGATTTTGTCCCCGTCTTCTCTCCAGTTGGATCAGTTTCCAAGATACGATCCCCGTGAAAAACAAATCCACCCCTCATTGACCTTTTGATGAACAGATGCTGATCAATGTCTGTGATTAGCCCAATTTTTTCCCCACTAATTTTTAGGATGAGGTCCATCACCAGATGAGGAGATGAAAAATAATAGCCCAAATCAAGATTAAATTCCCCATAGATTTTGTCCGTATTTTTACACATAATGTCTAACAAAGTTAACACATCACTCGACAAACACAGCTTGCAGTAGTCAAAGCCATTTTTACACCCTTCCTCTGCCCACACTTTTTTAGCAAAACTGTATTCATCGGGGGTGCATCTACGATCATGTAGACTGTCGTAAAACGATTCAATCGAAGGAATAGTTTCCTCGGCGAATCTCGACATGGAACAATAATAATCATAAGGATATATGCCCTTGACCGTCAACAAATCATATAAATCATTTGGAAATTGTTGCTTGAGAAGGGGGAAAGCGTTGCAGCCGTCATCGTTTTTCTGCACCTGAATTAATTCGCTCAATAATTTAGGGAAAAAACTGTAGGAATCTAAAAAGCAAATTTTATTCGTGTACTCAACGTCGGCTTCAACAATTTTCCACATATATTCCAAAACAAGCAACTTTTCCGATGATTTAGGAATGATTTTGTAGGAAAATCTGTCTATCACCAATGCATCATCCACTGTTCCATTTCTTTGAAGATTTGCCATTGCTGGTAGCACATACTTCAGATCGTAGTTAGAGTTATGTATAAAAACCGGAAGAAAAAGTTGCTGTTTAATTTTTAAATTACATGAATTGTGAGCCCACCCCCGAAAGTCACTTTTTCCCGTTGAATTGGGATCAATAAGGTGATTATGATCCTGAACCGCGTCTTTTGGGGCAAGAACACCCCTAAAAACCCAACAAATTTTCCCCTTTTCTAGTGCCAGTTGCTCCTTATCTGATAATGTCATTGGGTAGTTGGTGTGACGCAATCGTGAAATTGCGCTGTTTGCTGTTTTTATTAAAGATATCAATAACTTTTCCATACTACCCTCCTCATCCATAGCCAAAAAAACTCTTCCATCTGCATTTTATTATTGTAATCGCGACGAGCATGCGCATAGGAACACGCAACTAGTTTGTGTTCCTTGACTATATTTTGCCTTGATGGGTCTGATACCTCCACCAGTCTTGATTCACAATCCAAAGACACTTTATCAACTTGTAGCAGGGAATTTTGGAAATTTTTAAATTGTAAAGTATCTTTGCCTTCTGCCGGCATTTCAATTCGTTGATTCCCATGAATTTTGCAATGGCTCATGTGATCCGAGAAAGTTCGCTCAGATCTAAATGGGGAAAGGCACATGGGGCAATAGAGACGTTCCCCTTTCTGAAAGCCTTGGGATAGGAGTTGACTTATTGCTGTAACGGGAAAAAAATGACCATAGGAACTTACATCTTTGGGAGGCTCGTAAATAACCCAAACCCAATTTTTAACATTATCTACCATCGGTGTCCTAACTGAATACAAAACTCCTTTTTTATTTGGTTTCTTTCCCCCATTTACAAATTCCGTGTCATACTGGAGAACAACCACCCCCAACCCAAGATTTTCATTTGCTTTTTCAAATATGGTTATTTCTTTCAAGGACACCGGATACTTCCCCTCTAAACAATCAAAATTTACTTTAGGGAAATTTTTTCCGCCGTTACGTGCAAGTCCGTCGAGATTTTTCATTCTTGACTCATTATATGATGTTTTATGGGCTGCTGCTAAAAATGCATATTTAAAGCATTGCAGCCCCGTTTCAAAATTGAAACCTTGAACTCCTCCTGTAGCCGACAAATCTGGGTGACATTTTATTCGTCGACTACTCCCCACCCCCCTTAAAATAAAGTTCTTTTTAAATCTACTGAGATTCAGATCCATGTGTTCAATGTACAAAATTGTGGACCCACTTCCCCTCTCATTAAACGTGTCCAAAGTTGATATTAATTTATTTATCCAGTTGAAAAAGTTATTCTCAAATTCAATTAGACCAGGGTAAAAAGTCTGGTTGCCAGTTGAAAAATGAAAATAGAAAATATTCCCAGATGTTCCCTTTTGTAAATAAACTTTTTGATTCACTGATGCTTTTGATTCACTGATGCTTTAACCCCCTTGACCCCCCCCCCAAATTCTGAATCTGAATCTCAATTTGTGCTCAAATTCTGTCGACGTAGCTATGGAGAACATTCACAGGGTCAGTTAAAATAATGCTCCCGTCAACCACGTTTTCCTCGGGAGGGTTAAAATCTACCCTATATGTTTGTAAGTGACTTAGAGCAGACTCTAACAAATAAAATTCACGTAATTCCGGGGACATGACACTATTTTCATGTCCTGCACCTATTTGCAAAGGACTCAATTCACTAATAGTAAAACTATCGTCAAAAATCTCCCCGGAAAAATTAGATCCAACAACTTCCATTGTTGTATTACTACTACTATTATTAGCACTAGGTGTATCATTAAGGGGAATGGGGGGGGGGGGGGGGTGTGACATAGAATTGTCAATAACACTATCCCCCGTCTGTTCAATTACATTAGATGGAGATGGCATAAAGTCCCCTAGGCTAGTTAGTATGTCTTCCAGTGTGTTTGGAGACATCTGATCGAGCCAGACTGTATTGTCCTGTGACGTAATTTCTATATGGAACTCGGTTCAGTTGCACTACTAGCATCACCTAAATGCTCACGCATGAATTTATCTACCCATTCTGGATCCTCTATCATATCAAAGTCACAAGTTAAATCATCTACGCTAGCCATATCCCCAAAAACATCGTTAAGAAAACCTCTATGCCATTCCATATTGTCTAGAACTAATGCTGATGGTTCGTCTCTGAACTCCACTGGTGGTGTTAGAATTAGTTCAGTAAATGCTGATGTTTCATCGCCCAATGGCGGTGGTATTTCATTAATCTATAAAAAAGGAGCGTATTTTTTATGTGAAATAACCATTATTTTTATAAAGTTAATAAACTATGTCAATTTTTCATAGTCCTTGTCCCACCACCTGAACAATTAAAAGAAGAAAAAAAAAGTTTTTAAGAATTAAAGCTTAGGTAAATAGCCCCCAAGACCATCCTTGTGTTTCAGACGTCGTTCATAAAGAATTAATTAAAAGCTATAAAATTGTAACACCCAGAAGGTTTCTGTATCTTATTTCAAATATATGCATGCTAATTTAGTTATATTGCGCCACAAATTTTTATATGTCAATCGTGATGAAATAAACACGCATCCGTGATCTTTCTTCTGCGTGGCAAAAAATAGAAAATTCCACATTTTTACAGATAGGAGCTTGAAACCTTATCATTTGGGCTCCCTGATACGCTAAATCTGATGGTGTGATTTTTATTAAGATCACTTGACTTTTAAGGGGTGTCTATCCCTTTTTTTCAAAAATCAGGAAAATTTTTTCAGCCTCGTAACCTCTGATAGGTAAGACTAAACCTAATGAAATATATGTATTTGAAATCAGCATAAAAAGTCGACTCTTTTTATATATCTGTTGGTATCAAAAATTCTGTTTTCTAGAATTTCGGTTACTTTTGAGGACGGGCGCTCCTTACTTACAGTTCATTACCACGAACTGTTTGACGTCGTTGAAGTTCTAATGCTTAGGGTTGTTTTAAAAGCTAAAAAATAGTCTTAAATTCTGCATTTTAGTATAATTTTTCTTTTATATTTTTGGTTGTTACGTTGAGTGCGGCCCTTGGGCCGTACTCAGGCATAGTTCGTAAGTTAATTCATAACTCAATTTTGAGAAAGCCATTTAACCAACAAATTTGTAAACATGCTAAACTTAATCAGATAGTGAGAAAACTGACTGGCCCTGTTTTGAATATTTACCGAAATTTGAAGAAAAAAAAACAGGGACTTTTTAATTAGAATAGGAAGCTTTTTTGAAAGGGTTAACAGCTTTAAAGTAAAGAGCATGATATTGAGGAGGGGTGACCCTTCATATCCGGATTAAATCTGCCGAAACTAATATGAAAATTCTATTTTAATTTTTCATGTACGATATAAGAAAATTTTACTCACCAGAAGTCGCTTAGAAGATTCCATATCTCTATCGATGTAAATGATTGTAAACTATAGATATTGATAGAACGAATGAACTATTCAATCTGTATAATTCAAATACAAATCTATACAAATCTGTATACAAATCTGTATAATTTGAAACTTGAATATATACAAAAAAATAACTGAATATATTAACACCTAAACAGGACACACTGGTTTTCTGACACGGATTTACCCTAAAAGGTATGTATATCATATATATTACGAAGTAGAAATTATGTAAGAAACTTGTCCTTCATAACATATTGCGCAATTCCCAACTAGAAGTATAATACCATGTGAGGGAGTTCTGAATCTCTTTGAAAAGGTGTATACGTCTCCGCAAATAACATAGAAATTGCTATAGCTGTAGGCAAATTCCATATGTACTATCTACTATTATTATCATTGCTAGCCTTTATGTGTGGAGTTACTCAGGTGATTTCCTTTTTTTGTGTAGAGATATAACCATGATAAATAGTAGAGATTTTGAATTAGTGGTAATCGTAGTAGCGGGATAACTCTACATACTATGATTATCACTACTCTATCATTAATATTGAATCAATGTTATTTATCAAAGTTACTGCTATCTAAATCACCATCAATCACTTTTATTAAATTTAAGAGGGATCCTTTAATCAACAGATATATAGTGACGATACGCATTTTTTTATATTTAAAATAAAAGGTTTAAAATTCAATTTAAAAAGTTTAGGTTCGTATAATCACTACATTATTAGTAGATAGTACATATGGAATTTGCCTACAGCTATAGCAATTTCTATGTTATTTGCGAAGACGTATACATCTTTTCAAAGAGATTCAGAACTCCCTCACATGGCCTTATACTTTGCCTACAGCTATAGGAATCTCTATGTTATTTGCGTACGCCTCTACACGTTTTCAACGAGAGTGAGTATAACTTGATTGGTGATTAGGGATTTGAATAAAAGGAACAGTTTTCTTTACAATTCAAATTAGTAAGAGAATTGAATTCAAAGAGAATAGTTTATTTGAGAGGATATTAGTAGAGAAAAATGAGTGGTGCATTTACATTATTGGAGATTAATGATGGAGCCGACAACAGCAGCAGCGATATACGAGTACCCAATGTGGCTGTGGAAATAACCGCTGGCTGTAGACTATGTCTTGAATGGGACACTATGTATGCTAGATACGTGATATCATTAAGCAAATTTAAGCAGGAGGAGCAACTATGTTTTGCTGGAAAAGTGAATATTCTCCATATAAATAAACTTCGGTCAGCATTAGATGTCCTATCGAAATATATTGATCAGGACAAAATAAATCAGTGAATATATTATTGTAATTATGTTCAATAAAATTGTTTCTAAATCAAAGGTATTTTTCTTTCTATAGTAGACTAGCGTATATTTTTTAGAGTTGAAAAAATTCTGGTTAGTCTGAAATTGGTTGTGAGAGTGTTAGGACTAAAAAAAAATGGATGGATTCGAGAAAGAGCAAATCATGGGGAATCTAGTTCTTATGGAAAAACGTTTGATTCTAGATGACGATTTTCTAGAGCTGTCTATTCAAAGGAAGATATTTTCTCGGGGAAAACTTGTCGATATAATGAAAACTGATTCTACATCATTAGACTATTGTATGAAGCTTCTACGTCGTGGTCCAAATGCATTTACACAATTTATTGATATATTGATCACGACACGGCAAAATGATATTGTGGATATGCTTTTAAACATTAGTTTTGAAATTTAGGACTTTTTTCATGAGAAAGATGGTGCTCAAGGATGATTTACTCCTCTCTCTCTCTCTATCCCAGACATTTTTTTTGTTGTTGTTAGCTCAGTTTGATTGTGGCAGTGAGAGTGACAACACATGACAAAATGTTCCATACATGTCCCCTATGTATGTACACACTGGGCAGCTGGTCATCATGTGAGAATTGCACAATGATTGATGAGTATGATGAAAAGTGTAGATTATGCAACCCGTGTAAATTGCATAGAGGATATGCTGTACAAATTAAAGGTTGCAATTCCTGTCTTGAAGAGGTGTGTGACTCTCATCCTAGAGGCCGCCTATGCTCCAATTGTCACTATGATAAATGTAATCAGTGGGAGAATACATATCCCGGTATGATTGGAAAGAATTCTAACCGTGATTTTAGTTTATTGCTACGAGATTGGTATCGTCGTGGTTTTAGATTGTTCTGGGAGGAGGAACCGGGTCAACGATTAAACTGTTGGAACAACAAAAGAATATGGTTTCTACGTCATCGTTGTGAAGACAATGACTGTTATGATTGTAAGCCCACTGATTTTTATTTGGCTCTGACGGAATGTGATTCGACACTTGAGGACATTGTTTGTGAAATTGCTTCAAATAAGCAAATTGAAACATGTGAATTCTATAGAATGAATGAGAATAGTATCATTGACTATACAAAGAGATATGACAAGAGTGAAGTCACGCTCTACTGTAGAAAATGTGACCCTGATATTGCAGTACATCAGGATCAGTGCACTGTGAATTCAGATAATCTACCTGCACTAGTTGTTGTCGACAAATACCTAGTAGAGGATGAAATCTAAAGAGTAGAAAAGTCGTTTTATCATGTATATAAATTTTTTCTTTTTATTAATAAACAATTTCACATACATTTTTAGAACACTTTATTCTTAGGGCACTAAAATCAATATTAAATACGCTTATAAGTATATTTTCCACTAGAAAGTCATTCAATCGAGGTAAGTCAACGTAGATGTTAAGAAACTGCTTGTAGGTATAGCCACGACATCTGAACATGAAAAAGAGTAGTGCATGAAAGCCACATGTCTTAGTCGTTAAATCCTGTACTCTTCGTTGATTTTGAATAATGGTTTTCTCACTGCCTTCAATAAAGTTGCTGATGTATGGAGCGTAAAATTTATACGACAGGCCAAGAGGATCAAAAAATTCAATATTCTTTGCTGTTTGAAAGATGCATAGCCAATGGCCGGTCTTCAAACTCGATGGACTGCTATTAACAATGATTAGGGTATTGTTAACACTTGGAATTTTTTCAATGAAGTCCGAAGATATGCAACAGGACTTGTACTGGGACATGTATGGATCCATACTAAATACGTTGATTATTTGGTTTGTGTTCATGGCGCTAGGTCTAGTAGAACACTGTCGTCGGGTGTGATAACCCAATAGGTTTCAAATTGACTCAGTGATATTAGCGTGATACTCTCAGTCAGAGCATCGGCAAATGTACACTCTAAACGTACATTCCCTGTTCGTACTATGCTCATATCCTGAGTCCCTGACAAGTCCAAAACAATAACCCCATGATTTTTTGAAAACATTGAATCAGTTATTCCATTTTCAAATAGTTGAGAGTCGTGATCTAGGGATTGCATGGTCAACTCGTACAGAGTTCTATAGGATTTTTTGTCAAATGATAGAGTGTACAGTGGAATACCATTCACTTTGCACACAAGGCTAGATAGACCGAAAAAATTAAAATCATGGGGGATTCAGTCCAGGATCCAACGGCACTGCCACTCTTCACAAAGGCCAAAGCCAATTTTGATGGGATTTCTCCATTGATAAATGATGAATCGCTATAGCTACGAGAGCCGGTGGCAATGTGACGTTGGTTGGTGATCGTATGGGGGACAAGAAGTTTAATGTTGTTACCATTGGCTCTTAGCTTTTCCACTGCCAATGCAACAGAGCTCATAACCTGTTGTTTTCGGACGTGGAGAATTGCCGATGTGATAATGACATTTGCATCGGGTGCTGCAGGAAGTGTTTTTCTCAAAATGAAATTCGATGGGGCCATCTGTAACTTTATGTCAATCTTGACATTGGGGGGTAGCCATTGGGATATATTAAATATCTCATGATTTAATTTTCCAACCAGATGATACTCCTGGGTCACTGCAGTAGTCAACTCACCGTCAGTATCAACACCTGATCGATATTCATAGCCCAATGATTGTCCTCTCAACTCCTTGTATGTCTTTGGTGTCATCATCATAAATTGTATGTAGCTAGCATAGTTTGATAAATTTTTGTTAGTGCTCACCAATGTTCCATTAATGAATACATTAATTTGTTTGAATAGGTTGTGTAGAATACAGTTTTCATAGGAGAGACCATCGCCAGCATTTGGAGCTGCATTATCTGACTTTTTCTTCACCGCAACATTTAAATCAATAAATGTTGATGACAAATCAATGAAATAATCTTCATTGGAAAATATTTGAAAGTGTATATTTTCCGAGAGGGGTTGTTGGGGGTGAAATTGTTCATAGTAGCCATACTTGACACTGACATCAACATTTTCAGCATTGAATAGATTCAATGAGGAACTGATTGATGGATATGATTCCTTGTGGCGGAGATAAGTCATCTTAAGAGAAGAAATCCTTCTTTGATCTAACAATCTTTTTCTTTTTCTTCTTCTGCTTATTGGTCTTCCTTGTTTTATTCCTCAAAGTCCTTGTTGATGTCCTTCGCTTCCCGCCTGGGTGGAGACTGATGAGTGAATGACGTGCACGCATCCTTTTCAATCCCTCCCCATTTTGTCGAGATTTTAATTGCTCACCAACGGCTCTTGCTGAAGATCTAATATTTTCCTTAACACTCTCCTTGAAATTCTTGCCCGACCCCCAGTCCTGTAGTGTGGAGGCAGCAAAATTTGATGCAGCAGGTACAAGATATTTTCTGGCAAGGGGTAGTGCAGAACGAAATAGCCTAGCAAACCAGCTACCAAGACCATAGCCAGACATTGTAGTACGACCCTTGTAGTAGTCCAATCCATTGCCTATTTGACGTGGACTCAAAGCACCAACATAACAACCGATATCGGGACAGACAAATGGAATTCTTCTATTGTTCATTCTAGGTGATTGTGCTGTCGCTGACAATGGGTCGAAAATGACATGTAATCACTGCTAAGCCTTTTGTTATTGCTAGAGGATCACCCAATTCACTTCTTAGTGTTAACTGACAGAGTTCCAAATACGAAGTGTTTACAGGAACATACTGCAGATGCTTTATACTATAGTGATGAACAAGTTCATGAGTTGTTTTTCGTTCAAGAACACGTTGGAGGGGGACATTTGAATTACCGACTCTCAACGTTTCCACAAAGAATGCATAGAGAAATATGCAAGAGTCCGAGGCGAAAACAGGTGGATAATCAGCAAAAATAACTTGATCCATCCCGTAAACGGTGCCAGCATTTTTCTTATTAATCGTATTCTGTTTAAAGCCAAGAACGTCTCTCAGATTATCACTGAGAATAATTATTTCAGTGTCAACAGGTGAGGTAATGTAAATCCTATCATGTTCCAATGAATAATTAAAATGGAATGTACCATTCCTACGATATGAGATTTTTCTATTGATTGTATGACACACATCTGTCATATTATCGTATTCAATATATTTCAATTTGGCATGTGGATATTCGCTAGATTTAAGTGCTTCAACCCATTCATAGTCGGCAAAGAGTGTCCAATCGAATGGTATAACATTTATATCATACACATGATCCTTTCTCAGAATGTCATAGGTATTTTTGAGAATACAGTCGACAAGAGCCACTTCATACGCACCGTCAAATTTGATGGCGGGGGAGAGTTTTGTCCAAAAATCACTTGTCGTATTCAAGTCGTTGTAGAGAGTATCGGAAAAGTTGGACATGAAAGTTACATAGAAATGATTGGGCATTGTCAATATCTTCAACACCGATCCAAGAATCAAAATCAGAGTTGTATCCTAGCCACCGAACAAGTAACTGTTTCTTACCCCTGCGAGTACGAGTCTTTAATATCTTTTCAATTTGATAGATTTCACTATTATTTTTAACTTTTTGTAGTTCATAGTCATAAAAGCCGCCGAGAATCTCTTCATCTTTGGTATCACGCAGGCGATAAGTTATGGGTTTAGTGTCTAGGATTTTTGCAACTTTAAAAAGTTCTGTGGACCACAAGTAATTCCCCTTTTCAAAAACATTAGTTGTCCTATTAATTCGAACAGTATCACCAACATTGAATTTATTTTTCTTCTTGACAATCGTTTCATTGGAATACTGTTTAAGAAAGGCGTCAATTGTATCATGATCAGAATGATGAACTTCCGTTGGGGTTGAGTTGGACAATGATCGATGAGGTCGTTGATTATAAATCAACATGGTTTTATCTAAATCATGAATAAAAGCCGATGTATTTTGCAATGTACAATATCTTGAAATTAAAAGTCGAATAGTTCCTATCAATCGTTCGGCCAATGCAGCCTTTATAGGACTGTGACTATGATAGAGCAGTGTACTATATTTCTCTAGTACTTTTGCAACATGGGGATTAACAAATTCACTACCGCGATCCGTTTGAATTTTTTTATATGAATCCTGTTCGAGAACACTTTCAATGGCCTGAGCAACTTCAACACCTCTCTTTGATCGCAATGGAATTGCATATGCATAGCGACTAAAAACACTGATTGCAAGTAGAATGTACTTGTATGGTGTATTGTGACGTCGTTGAATCTCATCTAGAGTCAGGAGATCTGCTTGCATTATATGCAATGGGTAAAAGGCTTTAGTTTTTCGATATTGATTAGCACGAAGTCTATGATTTCTATGCAGAGTGAAACTTGATTCATTTTGTAGATAGTCTTGTACACTTTTAGTGTGAACACCCGTGACTTTGGAAAGAGTGGTGGGGAAACTTAAACTCCCCACCTCACCAATATTTTCATAAACACCTTTCAGAACTTCAACCATTTTGAACGTAAACACGTTGTGTAACGTCCGCTACCCTTTTGTATACTGGATGGTGATGGTGACATGAAATGTTTTCGCTTTTTCCTCACCACCATTGTCAAGTTTTTTCCACTAGGTGTGCTAGTATTTTCCAAGATTGATTTGAAATCTTCTTCTTCTTCTTCTTCTTCATGTTTATATTTTAATGGTGTCAATGTTGTCGATGATGATTATGCATGTTCATTTAATTTTTTTAGAATTTGTCTATTGCTAATAAGACTTTTGGGGAAATTTAATGTATTTAGAAAGTTGTATAGATGAGCGTCAAATGATAATAGTCCTTTACGATTTGTAACCATGTCATAGATTAAATCAAGTAGATTATAGCTCTTGCCCTGAATTATAATCCCTTTCCCATTGCTCTCAACTTGAATATAATCTTGACCACTTTCCATGAGATAGGTTAGGAGTCGTTTACTTTGTTCACGATATGAGTGGGGCATTAGATTTCCAATTTTCAATTCAATTGAATCCAATTCCTCCTTCTTTAATTGTGTTCCAGCAGCAGCAGACTCTTGAGAAGATGATTCTTTTTTGTGATCAATACCAGCAGCAGCAGTGGGCTTCGACCGATAGGACTTATGTTTGTCCACTCGGCGAAGTGCATCTTGAAGTAAAAGCAGTTTTTTATCATCATCAATATTTTCATTGTCAAGGAATTTACTCAGATTGTTCTCAAAGTGTTCCACGGGTGAGAGAGCGAGTTTTATTGGAGTTAATTTATAGGGTTTTGCCATTCTCTAGAGAAAACTGTTAACAAGTCCTGCAATTATTGGCAGTAAAAGTGTGAAAAAGCTACCGCCCGCCTGAAGAAGTCGTTTCCTTTAAAAATTTTTTCCTTTCTTTTTAGAGGCCAATGTACGTACAATGGAACGATGTTGCTTTGCCTGTTGCTTAACTACTTCTGGCAGTTGAACATTACCCTCGATCAAATTTAAACAAAGTTCAGATATTAGATTAATGAAATCATTGTCAATACCATGTTTGAGTATGGTTTTCCTAAGCGGAGGTTTTGAAGTGCTTAGAACTGAAAACAAATGCCTATTTTCATGTAGTTTCTTCAGTGTCATGATAGCGACTAATAGGTCTTTTTAGTGGTCACGGGGAGATATACTGTAATTTCATTGTCGAAAATATCTGTAACTACACGCAGATCCTCGGGTGTATTTTGATTAAGATCCAATAGGATATAACCGTGGGGTTTATTAGTTGCCTGATTGTATGCTGAGAGCAGAAATTTAGGGGCACCTGGATAGATTTGTTTATTGAGGGTATTAGCGAGCTAAAATCACGAACAACTCTGTAGATGATATAGTAGGTGCAGTTCAATGCAAGTGTTCGCATACATTTGCTCTGATGAAAGAGATTGTGTAGAACCAGAGTAACGGAAATCTGTTCATGATGAGAGCGAACAGTGAACAGTTGTAGCATTTCCTGGGACCATTGTTCAATAGATTCTGCCAGATCGTCAATGATCAGCCAAGAGTTTGGTTCAATAATGCTGAAAACATCAAGTCCTTGTATGAATTGTATCTGCACCAAACCCGTGGTGGCAGCAATTGCTTTTATTTTATCGTATGACTCCTGCCAAATACTGTAACAATAGTAGATTTTTTTCAACTTTTCCACAAACATTTTATCGCAATTTTTAATTATTTTAGTTAAGAGTGTTGTTTTGCCCGACATAGACGGCCCACACGAGAACGATCTGAATTCTGTTTTAAATTGATACATGTTCCCTTCAACAGTTCACTCGGACAACTAACTGTAGACCATAGTTGTCTAATGACTAAATAATTTCCCCTACTCCGTTCAAGAATAATAATAATAAGAAGACGAATAAAAGAATCATATTTTCTTTTATTATATGTATAAAAAAAGTAACAATACTTAAATACTACATTGAAAAAAAAGCATATTAAACATGAAAAAAATACACTTTTTTAAATTTATTTATAATAAAAAAATACAACATTTACATAGGCACAGAGAAAGAGAAAAACATTTAAATAAATACTTTTTTTTGTTTATTTATAGAAAAAATACAACATTAGAGTAAGCACTTGAAATAATATCACTTTTTTTAATGAAACATGTATATTTACAAAAAAAATGTGCTCTAAGTCAAAAAAGATAACTTTAATAGTGGCGGTGCGCCCTCCGCTGGCGGCCGCCCCCCGGGCCGCGAGCCCCCCTCCCCCTCCAAAGGCCGTGAGGCCCCCTCCCCCTCCAAAGGCCATGAGCCCCCCCCCCCAAAGGTTTTAGGAAAAAATTTACTGGACTTTATTGAAACCGAGACTTTCCCTATGGATAACACATTCGGCCCCGTCTGAAGTTAAATAGTGTCCAAGGGGGAGGGTAGTCACACCGTCTTGACAAACATAGACCTTGTCGGAGATGGTACTCATGGCAATTTTTTCTACATTTACAGTAAAGTTCCTGTAGTTGAGAGAACGAATTGCCAGCAATTTGGCTCGTGGAATTTTATTTTGAACAATACAATTCGAGACTTTCCCTATGGATAACACATTCGGCCCGGTCTGAAGTTAAATAGTGTCCAAGGGGGAGGGTAGTCACACCGTCTTGACAAACATAGACCTTGTCGGAGATGGTACTCATGGCAATTTTTTCTACATTTACAGTAAAGTTCCTGTAGTTGAGAGAACGAATTGCCAGTAATTTGGCTCGTGGAATTGTATTTTGAACAATAAAATTCCTATAAATGTCCATGTCGAAATTCTTATCCACATAGCGCGTTGGTACTCCTTTGCAACGTTTCTTGATTTCCTCGTCGTGTGTCTGTATAAAGTACACCTTCGGACTTACAAACATACCACGGGAAATCATGTCGCTTCCCGTTTCTGATTTAAAAAATAAAAGCAGATTTGGCGCCCGACGTTTCACTAGCTCTGGGTAAAGACCACTCCAATTGGTGTAGTCCATCCGTGAGCTGATAATTTCACCGTGCGCCAAATCATCAATTAGATTTGGGGTTTTTACTTTTAACAGTAGAGAATCTGTGTCCCTGTAGCAGACCTCTACTTGCCCCTTTTCCGGCCACTGTACCCTAGCCACATTGTAGTAGAATTCCAACATGAGCTTTTTAGAGATCTCCAAGATCGCACTGCCTGAAGCAATATTTTTATTTAATACAATGCGTCTTTTTTTTCTATTCAATAGTACCATGGCCGGGCCAATGATTGTGAAGGAAGTGTAATTTGGATCGGCAATAATTCGAGCACATTGTTCGGGATCGGTCAAGACGTCACAACGATTCCTATTGCGAACACTCTCACACATTTCACCGAAAGCCGAATTCAAAATGAGCTTATAAATTTCTTTTTCGGCTTTCGTCTGCGATTCAGAACGTTTGTTGACAAAAGTGTCAACAAACGTTTTTAGATATGGTTTTTGACTAAACTGGAGTGCTCTATGAACCTTTGTGACGTTGAAACTATTGTTGCACATCCATTTTAAAGTCACATGATGTACAACTATATTTTTTTGGGGCAGAAGGTCAGCAATAAGTTTTTGATTTGAAGGTGACCAATGCAATCCGTCCACCTCGACTAAACGCCTATTACGAGGGCTCAAAGAGTCCTTGGTCACAGGTCTATTGATGCACGGGAAAACAAAATCCTTTACTGAATCGTGAAGCTCGACTGGTATCTCCCCATCAATTTCAAAAAACCATCCAACCGGTCCATTCTCCTCAAAACTGTTGTCAATGTTGGGGAAATGGGGAGCTTGAGGGTCATTGAGCCATTTATAGTCACCGCAAGGTAGTGCATAAGGGGAAATGGCCGAGGGGTAGAGAGAATTCATATCAAGGAAAACTGCATCCGATTTTGTCCCGTCTTCTCTCCAGTTGGATCAGTTTCCAAGATACGATCCCCGTGAAAAACAAATCCACCCCTCATTGACCTTTCGATGAACAGATGCTGATCAATGTCTGTGATTAGACCAATTTTTTCCCCACTAATTTTTAGAATGAGGTCCATCACCAGATGAGGAGATGAAAAATAATAGCCCAAATCAAGATTAAATTCCCCATAGATTTTGTCCGTATTTTTACACATAATGTCTAACAAAGTTAACACATCACTCGACAAATACAGCTTGCAGTAGTCAAAGCCATTTTTACACCCTCCCTCTGCCCACACTTTTTTACAAAACTGTATTCATCGGGGGTGCATCTACGATCATGTAGACTGTCGTAAAACGATTCAATCGAAGGAATAGTTTCCTCGGCGAATCTCGACATGGAACAATAATAATCATAAGGATATATGCCCTTGACCGTCAACAAATCATTTAAATCATTTGGAAATTGTTGCTTGAGAAGGGGGAAAGCGTTGCAGCCGTCATCGTTTTTCTGCACCTGAATTAATTTGCTCAATGATTTAGGGAAAAAACTGTAGGAATCTAAAAAGCGAATTTTATTCGTGTACTCAACGTCGGCTTCAACAAATTTCCACATAAATTCCAAAACAAGCAACTTTTCCGATGATTTAGGAATGATTTTGTAGGAAAAGCTGTCTATCACCCATGCATCATCCACTGTTCCATTTCTTTGAAGATGTACCATTGGTGGTAGCACATACTTCAGTTCATAGTTAGAGTTATGTATAAAAACCGGAAGAAAAAGTCGCTGTTTAATTTTTAAATTACATGAATTGTGAGCCCCCCCCCCCCCGAAAGTCACTTTTTCCCGTTGAATTGGGATCAATAAGGTGATTATGATCCTGGACCGCGTCTTTTGGGGCAAGAACACCCCTACAAACCCAACAAATTTTCCCCTTTTCTAGTGCCAGTTGCTCCTTATCTGATAATTTCATTGGGTAGTTGGTGTGACGCAATCGTGAAATTGCGCTGTTTGCTGTTTTTATTAAAGATATCAATAAATTTTCCATACTACCCTCCTCATCCATAGCCAAAAAAAACTCTTCCAACTGCATTTTATTATTGTAATCGCGACGAGCATGCGCATAGGAACACGCAACTAGTTTGTGTTCCTTGACTATATTTGGCCTTGATGGGTCTGATACCTCCACCAGTCTTGATTCACAATCCAAAGACACTTTATCAACTTGTAGCAGGGAATTTTGGAAATTTTTAAATTGTAAAGTATCTTTGCCTTCTGCCGGCATTTCAATTCGTTGATTCCCATGAATTTTGCAATGGCTCATGTGATCCGAGAATGTTCGCTCAGATCTAAATGAGGAAAGGCACATGGGGCAATAGAGACATTCTCCTTTCTTCGTGCCTTAGGATAGGAGTCGACTTATTGCTTAAACGGGGAAAAAATGACCATAGGAATTTACATCTTTGGGAGGCTCGTAAATAACCCAAACCCAATTTTTAACATTATCTACCATCGGTGTCCTAACTGAATACAAAACTCCTTTTTTATTTGGTTTCTTTCCCCCATTTACAAATTCCGTGTCATACTGGAGAACAACCACCCCCAACCCAAGATTTTCATTTGCTTTTTGAAATATGGTTATTTCTTTCAAGGACACCGGATACTTCCCCTCTAAACAATCAAAATTTACTTTAGGGAAATTTTTTCCGCCGTTACGTGCAAGTCCGTCGAGATTTTTCATTCTTGACTCAATATATAATGTTTTATGGGCTGCTGCTAAAAATGCATATTTAAAGCATTGCAGCCCCGTTTCAAAATTGAAACCTTGAACTCCTCCTGTAGCCGACAAATCTGGGTGACATTTTATTCGTCAACTACTCCCCGCCCCCCTTAAAATAAAGTTTTTTTAAATCTACTGAGATTCAGATCCATGTGTTCAATGTATAAAATTGTGGACCCACTTCCCCTCTCATTAAACGTGTACAAAGTTGATATTAATTTATTTATCCAGTTGAAAAAGTTATTCTCAAATTCAATTAGACCAGGGTAAAAAGTCTGGTTGCCAGTTGAAAAATGAAAATAAAAAATATTCCCGGATGTTCCCTTTTGTAAAATAAACTTTTTGATTCACTAATGCTTTAACCGCCCCCTTGACCCCCCCCCCCAATTCTGAATCTGAATCTCAATTTGTGCTCGAATTCTGTCGATATAGCTATGGAGAACATTCACAGGGTCAGTTAAAATAATGCTCCCGTCAACCACGTTTTCCTCGGGAGGGTTAAAATCTACCCTATATGCTTGTAAGTGACTTAGAGCAGACTCTAACAAATAAAATTCACGTAATTCCGGGGACATGACACTATTTTCATGTCCTGCACCTATTTGTACAGGACTCAATTCACTGATAGTAAAACTATCGTCAAAAATATCCCCGGAAAAATTAGATCCAACAACTTCCATTGTTGTATTACTACTACTATTATTAGCACTAGGTGTATCATTAAGGGGAATGGGGGGGGTGACATAGAATTGTCAATAACACTATCCCCCGTCGGTTCAATTACATTAGATAGAGATGGCATAAAGTCCCCTAGGCTAGTTAGCATGTCTTCCAGTGTGTTTGGAGACAGCTGATCGAGCCAGACTGTATTGTCCTGTGACGTAATTTCTATATGGGGGCCCGGTTCAGTTGCCCTACTAACATCACCTAAATGCTCACGTATGAATCTATCTACCCATTCTGGATCCTCTATCATATCAAAGTCACAAGTTAAATCATCTACGCTAGCCATATCCCCAAAAACATCGTTAAGAAAACCTCTATGCCATTCCATATTGTCTAGAACTAATGCTGACGGTTCGTCTCTGAACTCCACTGGTGGTGTTAGAATTAGTTCAGTAAATGCTGATGTTTCATCGCCCAATGGCGGTGGTATTTCATTAATCTATAAAAAAAAGGAGCTTATTTTTTATGTGAAATAACCATTATTTTTATAAAGTTAATAAACTATGTCAATTTTTCATAGTCATTGTCCCACCACCTGAACAATTAAAAGAAGAAAACAAAAGTTTTTAAGAATTAAAGCTTAGGTAAATAGCCCCCAAGACCATCCTTGTGTTTCAGACGTCGTTCATAAAAAATTAATTAAAAACTATAAAATTGTAACACCCAGAAGGTTTCTGTATCTCATTACCTCAAATATATGCATGCTAATTTAGTTATATTGCGCCACAAATTTTTACATGTCAATCGTGATGAAAAAACACGCATCCGTGATCTTTCTTCTGCGTGGCAAAAAATAGAAAATTCCACATTTTTACAGATACGAGCTTGAAACCTTATCATTTGGGCTCCCTGATACGCTAAATCTGATGGTGTGATTTTTATTAAGATCACTTGACTTTTAAGGGGTGTCTATCCCTTTTTTCAAAAATCAGGAAAATTTTCTCAGCCTCGTAAACTCTGATAGGTAAGACTAAACTTAATGAAATTTATGTATTTGAAATCAGCATAAAAAGTCGACTCTTTTTATATATCTGTTGGTATCAAAAATTCTGTTTTTTAGAATTTTGGTTACTTTTGAGGACGGGCGCTCCTTACTTACAGTTCATTACCACGAACTGTTTGACGTCGTTGAAGTTTTAATGCTTAGGGTTATTTTAAAAACTAAAAAATAGTCTTAAATTCTGCATTTTAGTATAATTTTTCTTTTATATTTTTGGTTGTTACGTTGAGTGCGGCCCTTGGGCCGTACTCAGGCATAGTTCGTAAGTTAATTCATAACTCAATTTTGAGAAAGCCATTTAACCAACAAATTTGTAAACATGCTAAACTTAATCAGATAGTGAGAAAACTGACTGGCCCTGTTTTGAATATTTACCGAAATTTGAAGAAAAAAAAACAGGGACTTTTTAATTAGAATAGGAAGCTTTTTTGAAAGTGCTAACAGCTTTAGCGTAAAGAGCATAATATTGAGGAGGGGGTGACCCTTCATATCCGGATTAAATCTGCCGAAACTAATATGCAAATTCTATTTTAATTTTTCATGTACGATATAAGAAAATTTTACTCTTTTTATATATCTGTTGGTATCAAAAATTCTGTTTTTTAAAATTTCGGTTACTTTTGAGGACGGACGCTCCTTACTTACAGTTCATTACCACGAACTGTTTGACGTCGTTGAAGTTTTAATGCTTGGGGTTGTTTTAAAAGCTAAAAAATAGTCTTAAATTCTGCGTTTTAGTATAATTTTTCTTTTATATTTTTGGTTG
The DNA here is from genome assembly GCA_027921565.1 of Artemia sinica. NCBI lineage: Eukaryota > Metazoa > Arthropoda > Branchiopoda > Anostraca > Artemiidae > Artemia > Artemia sinica. The sequence goes on along the minus strand of CM051267.1, from coordinate 8,422,395 downwards.
TTACGTTGAGTGCGGCCCTTGGGCCGTACTAAGGCATAGGGGCGAAATATTCATTTAAAGTTTTGAATTGCACTGTCTTCAGAAAAATTTTTCCTATTGTTTTGATTGTAATCAGTTGCTTATGATGGAAAGGCAACGTGGTCTTCTTCATTATTTACGTGTAGTTTTTATCGAGGATGTGTTCCCCTCTCCTCACGAAATAAAATCTTACGTAAGTGTTTATTGGGAGCAATGTCACGTTTAAAAAACTTTTATCGTGACAATGTGTTCGCTTTTGCTACTTTCATGTCAGTTCTCAGGGACAAGGACAGAGAGAGAGAGAGAGAAGAGAGAGAGAGAGAGAGAGGAGAGAGAGAGAGAGAGAGAGAGAGAGAGAGACAGAAAGGGGAGAGAATCTGAGAGATGGGGGAGGAATAGCATTATTCACCGCAAGCATATAAGAAGTCGATTTACTAAATTATCAAAATATTTTCAGATTATCTATTTAAAACTTACGTCGATAATCACAGCTAGCTCGGCAGATTCCTTCTCTCCTTCGGAATGCGGTGCAAGACGAATTACAGTTGATCTGATTGCATTCAATGATTCAATTAATCCCGTCTCAGTGTCATCCTGAGTTTCATCCAATTTTGCACGTTTTTGCTGCGATGGTTGATCAACCACATTTTAAAATAAAAATAATTTTCAGTTTTCAAACTATTTAGCTTATGAGAGGGCACCGCCCCTTCAATATCACAGTACCAAACCCCAAAAGTTGAAAAAATGACACAAGCAGTTAACCTGGACTAAATAAATCATTGTAAGCGAAGAACTTTTTTCTCCTTCCATATCAACAATTAAAGTGCCCCCCCCCCCAAATTTTTACATGTAGATCGCGATATAGCATTATTCACCGCAAGCATATAAGAAGTCGATTTACTAAATTATTAAACAATTTTTCTTTTGAAAGGAAAAGCTTTTAAAAATTTACAAACGATTTAAGAATTAAAGCTTAGGTAAATAGCCCCCAAGACCATCCTTGTGTTTCAGACGTCGTTCATAAAGAATTAATAAAAGCTATAAAATTGTAACACCCAGAAGGTTTCTGTATCTCATTACCTCAAATATATGCATGCTAATTTAGTTATATTGCGCCGCAAATTTTTACATGTCAATCGTGATGAAATAAACACGCATCCGTGATCTTTCTTCTGCGTGGCAAAAAATAGAAAATTCCACATTTTTACAGGTAGGAGCTTGAAACCTTATCATTTGGGCTCCCTGATACGCTAAATCTGATGGTGTGATTTTTATTAAGATCACTTGACTTTTAAGGGATGTCTATCCCTTTTTTCAAAAATCAGGAAAATTTTCTCAGCCTCGTAACCTCTGATAGGTAAGACTAAACCTAATGAAATTTATGTATTTGAAATCAGCATAAAAAGTCGACTCTTTTTTATATATCTGTTGGTATCAAAAATTCTGTTTTTTAGAATTTCGGTTACTTTTGAGGACGGGCGCTCCTTACTTACAGTTCATTACCACGAACTGTTTGACGTCGTTGAAGTTTTAATGCTTAGGGTTGTTTTAAAAGCTAAAAAATAGTCTTAAATTCTGCATTTTAGTATAATTTTTCTTTTATATTTTTGGTTGTTACGTTGAGTGTGGCCCTTGGGCCGTACTCAGGCATAGTTTGCAAGTTAATTCATAACTCAATTTTGAGAAAGCCATTTAACCAACAAATTTGTAAACATGCTAAACTTAATCAGATAGTGAGAAAACTGACTGGCCCTGTTTTGAATATTTACCGAAATTTGAAGAAAAAAAACAGGGACTATTTAATTAGAATAGGAAGCTTTTTTGAAAGTGCTAACAGCTTTAGCGTAAAGAGCATGATATTGAGGAGGGGGTGACCCTTCATATCCGGATTAAATCTGCCGAAACTAATATGCAAATTATATTTTAATTTTTCATGTACGATATAAAAACATTTTACTCACCAGAAGTTGCTTAGAAGATTCCATATCTCTTTCGATGTAAATGATTGTAAACTATAGATATTGATAGAACGAATGAACTATTCAATCTGTATAAAATTATAATTTGAAACTTGAATATATACAAAAAATAACTGAATATATTAACACCTAAACAAGACACACTGGTTTTCTGACACGGATTTACCCTAAAAGGCATGTATACCATATATATTACGAAGTAGAAATTATGTAAGAAAACTTGTCCTTCATAACATATTGCGCAATTCCCAACTAGAAGTATAATACCATGTGAGGGAGTTCTGAATCTCTTTGAAAAGGTGTATACGTCTCCGCAAATAACATAGAAATTGCTATAGCTGTAGGCAAATTCCATATGTACTATCTATTATTATTATCATTGCTAGCCTTTATGTGTGGAGTTACTCAGGTACTTTCCTTTTTTTGTGTAGAGATATAACCATGATAAATAGTAGAGATTTTGAATTAGTGGTAATCGTAGTAGCGGGATAACTCTACATACTATGATTATCACTACTTTATCATTAATATTGAATCAATATTATTTATCAAAGTTACTGCTATTTAAATCACCATCAATCACTTTTATTAAATCTAAGTGGGACCCTTTAAACAACAGATATATAGTGACGATATGCATTTTTTTATATTTAAAATAAAAGGTTTGAAATTCAATTTAAAATTTAGGCTCGTATTATCACTACATTATTATCATTGCTAGAATCACAACTATTTATAAAGTTAAACTACAAGTGATCAATCATTACCGACACTTTGAATATTATTTACTGTTTATTATCACTGCTACTATTATTGCTATATAGTAAAATAAAATAGTCTACTAGTTATGTAGAGTTATCCCGCTACTACGATTACCACTAATTCAAAATCTCTACTATTTATCATGGTTATATCTCTACACAAAAAAAAGGAAAGTACCTGAGTAACTAGGAAAGGAAAGGAAACTAGGAAATTAGGAAAGGAAACTAGGAAACTAGAAAAGGAAAGTAACTAGGACACATAAAGGCTCCATTGTCTTGAATAATTTTAAGTTCATGTGTTTTTCTTTTCTTCTGCTTTCAGTATATCTTGATCTTCCATTTCATCATAGAATTCCTCGTCACTATCCACTGACTTGCTTTCCATTTTGCTCGCTTTTGTCTCTGATAGCAGCTCTTCTTCTCGCTGCTTCCGTCGCTTTATGCAACAGTTTAACATCTGAACAAATTAATGTAAAAAACTTGCCATAAAATGCGTTTTTTCAAATAATTAAGCAAAAAATGAGCAGAAATTAAGTCAAATAATCTTCCAAGCGCAAAACTGCAACAAATCATCGTCAATAAATAAATCAAAATCAAAATGAACTAAAATTAAAATAAATAACCTCAATGCGTCAAACTCAATACGAGCAAAAATTAACATGAGTAAGGCTGACATCCCCCATTCCTTCTCGAGACCAGAACATAATTTAGACTTTACCAAAAATAAAATACATTTTAAAGTTTTTCACTTGTTTGACTTTAATAAATAAGAAATATTAGAATTTTAAGGAATCAATATCAGTGTATGTAAATTAAAATGACAGTTCAAGATAATTTTTTTCAGGAGAGGGGCTGGTTTCCCTCCATTCACTTAGTAAGGCTCTAGTCCAGAAAAAGGGGACTAGAACTTTACATTTGTAATCAAATGAGCCCCAGTAAAGTTTACTCGCCAACCCTTCCATTAACACCTTATAGGCTATATCTTCTGGGCATAAATTAAAACAATTGCCCCCAGACAATGGGGGGTTGTGTCAACTCTGAAAGCCTTGTTATGTTATCTATGGATTTTTTTTTAGCAACTACCTATTGCAAATTTCTATCAAATGTATTTAGAGAAAAATAGGAAAGTGAAGGAGGGGGGGCTAGCTGCCCGGTGATCACTCTGACTCTTAAAAAGAGTACTAGAACTCCTGATTCACAATCTAATGAGCCCGTTCTGAGGTTTGTACGACCATTCTTTCCATAAGAACCCTATATGTCTCCCCGGGGCATAACTTAACCATTGCCGTGAGGGCTGTGGGGGTGGGAGGGTGACATCCTTAAAAACAAAAGTAAAAGACCTTTCAACTACGCTGAACAAAATAGATATCTCAGAATTTTTGATTGAATGTGTTTGGGGAAATGACGGGCGTGGGGTGGGGTCACCCTCTATTCAATTTTGACTATTGAAAATTTTTAAACTCAGAAGCAAAGCGGAAACGAATCAAATGCTTGTTTAAAAGCATTATTTTTTTTCATTGGGACATTTAAAATCACAGAAGAAAATTTGCCATTTGTTAAAATCCAGATTAGAAGATTCATTCTAAGCCAGAAGGAGGGGCAGAGGGGGCCCTTGCCGCAGGCGCAGAGACTTATCTAACGCTTATAATAATTTTTTGTTTTCGAAATTTATTTTTATTAGAATAAAGTAAAAGGCGCAATTAGTAATTAAAAATAATTAATAAATTATTAGGTAATAAAAGAAACTAGGATAAATTAAAAACACAAAAATTGTTAAATAATAATAATTTAATAATTAAATAATTTAAATAATAAACTAAACAAAAAGTTAAACATAAATTATTGATATATCAATAAATCGTAAATATTTTTGCTAATAAAGGAAAATTCTGTTATTATTTGTGAGAGACAAGGGGGGGGGTCATATCAAGATTCTGCCCAGGGCGCAAGAGAAGCTAGAACTGCCTCCGTTCCAAGCACTCAAATAATGTTAATAATAACGGAAAGAATATTACCTTTTAATCATTTTAATAATAAGGAGGATAACGTAATGAGAAAAAGTCTTAACATTTCGGTTGCAGCGTCCTCAGCAAAACAAAAATCATGCTAAAGATAAAATTCAATATGTAACAAAAACGAGAAAAATAAAACTAAAACCAAAAATCTGTATTCTACTTTTTGTTTTTCAGAAGATGGCTACTAGAACATTTAGCCGAAATATTCCATTAATTTTCTTCTACAATTCATTGCCTTTAAAATTACCTCGTTGCGTTATCTTCTTAATCGTGTATCTAAAGCTTTTCCAAGAATGTGTTTCCTGGTAATTATTAGTTTTTTTTCAGTTTTTCAATCCTTTTAGCTCAAAGAGTATGGGTAACTTTCAACAGTGGAAGCTGTCACTAGTGTCAACAAAAAAAAAAACCACCAACATCATCTAAACGTTTGGCGTGTCTTTGCATTTGTTTTCAGTATAATAATAAAAAACAATTGATTTAGTGGGTGTAGTTGGTAAAACTAGAGTAGTAATAGGTGTCTCATCTCAGTTCATGACAGAAAAAACGATTAAGAAGCCGAGAAAAATGCCGAGAGATAACAAACACTAGATGGCGTCAATTGTTTTGACGTCACTAGCGCCAGTGTCCACTCTCGTAAGTTCCTCAAACTCTTTGGACTACCTAACAGGTTTAAAAAAAAATAAGAGTTGGTAAAACTGCGTTCAAATTCAGGTCCAGAAACACGTTTACACCTAAACGTATATTTCTTGCCAGTGTTTTAATATATAGTAATGATCTTAACAAATACCTTACTGCTAGTGGGATTGGCTGTCATATTGGTTCCTTTTTCACAAGCAATTTAAGTTATATTAATGAGCTAATTGTGTTGGCTACTTGTTCGATGACACTGAAAAATTTATTCGAGATTTGCGGCAGTCTTGTTGGAAGACTTATGCTCTGTATTATTCCGCAAAAAAAACAGAGTGTATGTTTCTTTCTCCTCAAGCACCCTTGAGCACCCCCAACCCTCTTTTTAGTTTATGAGGTAATGATCTATCTTTATTGAGGAATTTCGTTACCTTCGATGTGTGATTTTTAATGGTTATTATAACTTTTCCTTTATTATTATAACAACTGTTTGGCTTTTATTGGAACCGGGGTGGTTTTTGATAACTGAAGAGTAAATGTTAATAAGTCCCTGAAAATTTGTCCTCTTTTTTTCTCTCTGTGGTTAAATTATGAGCTCTTCGGCAGCACCTTGGTTGTTTGTGTATAATTTTTTTTTCTCTGTTTGTTTCTTCTGGAAAATTTTCACTTGTCTACGCTTAAACCATTGATGGGGCTGAGCCGGTCCCATCCATCTTCCTGTGTCATTCTAAATGAGTGAATTCAACCACACTGAGTCATCTGAGTCACCGAGTCATCTTCTCTACAGACGCCTCCCTTCCGGCTACACAGCGTGTCCCCAGGTGGCGGATAGGGGAACGTCTTACGGATATTTAGTTTAGTGTACCTCCATTGAGTAGGTTACGCGGACCAAGGGGGTTCCTTAATTGAAATTGGGACAACCTCAACCGGGGGCAGCAAATACAGGCGGAGGAGGAAGAAGGCCCTCGAATTTTGCACTCAGCAGAGCCCACCGGCGTGTGGACACGTCCCGTCAGTTACAAAGTTTCTCCCAGCAATGGGGTAAATTACTTGGTGAAGCAGAACACCATCGTGTAAGGATCTCCATAGAGGGACAACTGCGGAAGGGCTGAAGATCCGGATTACGGACAACGGCCTCTGCAAGGTTCCGGAGAGGAGTGGCTTGCCGCCACCACCCATTTATCCAAGAAACCACCTCTTTTGAAATCATGAAAAAAGGGCTCAATATTATGCAAACATCTGCCACCGCGTCCGGGGTAACCGACGCCTTCAGGGCGAGTAATTATGAGCCTTCAGGACAGCTGGGTTATTCTTGTATTATATATATTTTTTTGCTCGTTGGTTATGCAGATTTTCATTTGCATAAGTTTTTTTTCATAAATTTTACTTAAGTCTCATGTATTTTATTGTGAGGAACTTGCCAGATAATGAGCTCGATATGATATTTTTTTGCAACTATTTAACATCTTTTGTTACTTATATGGCAAAAATTATGAGGCTTAGAACAATAGGTAGACTATTAGTGAATGATTTTATCATCTCTGTCTTTTCTTTATGAATATTTTGGCACACCCAAGTTCAATCTACACCATAAAGCTTCTCAGGGTTTTTCTTGCGACGGACTCCAACCATCAGACAAAGACCTAGCTACGGTATTTTCAGCCACTGCTTAAAGTCTTTCATTGTTTATTTGGAAAAAAAAGTATGAACCCTTCGACAATAGTCAGACCATTTGCAAATTATATTTGTTATCTCTGTTAGTTCTATGTGCGACTGTACTCTGTGTGCGGGACTAAAACATAAATAAATACACCAAATAATAATCTTTGTGAATGAATAGGTCTAACCTCTAACCCAGGACTGACCTGATGTAGAAAGAAAAACTTAAAATATCACAACGATTAAAAAGTGCCTTACAAAAATCAACGGATTATCAATATTTGTATCAACAGAGGCGCGTACACAAGAGTAAAGACTGTCAACCCACCATGAAAGTACATCGGCTAATCTCAGGAAGGACAATAATCATATTTCTCGATCTACTTTATTAAATAGTCCATGGCAGGGAGAAATAAAAGCATGAAGCCCCAAAACAGGATAGGTTGGCATTACGTAAAAGCCCCTAAAATCACTGTAAATTTTATGTGAGGTAGCACAAGCATTAATACATTTGATTATTTGAGGACTGTAAAATCAGTGAGGACGGAGTAGTGAGGACCTAAAATCACTGTAAATTTTATGTGGGTAGCAAAAGCATTAATACATGTGAGTAGTGAGGACGGTACTGATTTGGAAGATATAGCGATGTGAACCTACAAAACATGTCATACTAGTCATATAATGATATACAATATGGGATGAACAGCTTAAAACAAGAAACTGTATTTTATGTAGGCAAATGACCCAAATGATGATGTTTGCCCACTATAGAATAAGATTAAATGGTCTTAACTATAGAATTGAATAACGGGATGAAACCAGATGACAATAATAAGAATGTTTTTTTTTTTATTTGGATAGAATGAAACCGGTAAAGGGTTACAATTGTTTACCAACTAAAGTTATGTCCGAGGAAATGATTACTCCCACGACACGTAACATAAATGTTAGAATATGATTAGAATTTATTCATCCTTTCGCAAGTCGACTGACATAGATTCACTTCTTGGTTGTGGTCGGTATAATACACAAGTGCCAAATTAGGAGTGAAAGCAATATAAAATATTGGTTTAGCATTGGAGTATGCATAAAGTTGAAACTAATACAGTCGTAGGCGCCGAGAAAAGAATTTTGATATAGAAATCCCGAACACAATCCTTAGAAATCAAGTAGTGAGGTTGTTATGGATTCGAACCATCAAGGACCCAACCTTCAAAGACCTAAACCTCCAAAGGACACCTCCCCCAACCTTCAATAACACCTTCCAACTTTTTAACCCCCAGTTTTCTTACTTTTTAAGTTTTTTAACTTTTTTGTACTTTTATTTTTATTTTTGTTTTTTAAGCAAAAAGTAAGGTTCAGTAGGGTTGACTTAGAGTGGTGCACCACTCTAAGTGAACCTAAATGAGCCTAACGTTTTGCAAGTCTCTCACTATGACTGTGTGTAAGCGGGTGTGCTGCCATCTATAACGAGAGGTGAAAAAAAACAGTTAAAATAATGTAACCTAGTTAATAAAACAATATCTGTTTACTGTAGGTAGTCAGAGTGCATCAGGTTGGCTGCGATTACCCTAGGTGAAAATTCTAAAATAAAACTCTAATATTTTAAACTAAAAGGTGGAACTAAAACTCGAAACTGAAATTCTGAACATCTAATATTCTAAACCAAAAATCTAAACTAACACTCTAAACAACTAAAACTCTAAAATAATACTCTAAACTAAAACTCTAAATCAAAATCAATGCAATTGCTTATTTCTATCTTATTTCAAGAACACAATACATTTCAATACATTTTGAGCCAAATTATATGTTTCCTCATCTTATTGCAAGAAACAATACAATGTGAGTAACATCCTTGCATATTTCCTCATCTTATTTCAAGTAATAAAGTATTTCGAATAATATATTTGGTATTTTGAATAATGCAATTACTTATCTCCATCTTATTTCAAGAATCAATACATTTTGAACAGCATCATTGCATGTTTCCTTCTTTTATTAAAAGAAACAATACAATTTGAATAACACCATTGCTTATTTCCTCGTCTTCTTTCAAGCAATAAAGTAATTCGAATAATATAGTTTGTATTTTGAAAAGAACAATTGCTTATTTCCATTTTATTTCAAGAATCAGTACATTTTGAACATTGCTTTGCTTGTTTCCATCTTTTTTTCAAGAATCAATACATTTTTAGCAACACCATTGCATGTTTCCTCATCTTATTTCAAGAAAGAATAAATTTGAGTAACACCATTGCAAATTTCCTCATCTTATTTTAAGCAATAATGTATTTCAAATAATATATTTGGTATTTTGAATCATGCAATTGCTTTTTTTTCATTTTATTTCAAACAATAAAGTATTTTGAACAATGCAATTGCTTATTTTCATGTTATTTCAAGAATCAATACATTTTGAACAACATCATTACATGTTTCCTCCTCTTATTTCCAGCAATATAGTATTTCGAATAATATATTTGTTATTTTGAGGAATGCAATTGCTTATTTCCATCTTATTTCAAGAATCAATACTTTTTTAGCAACACCATTGCATGTTTCCTCATCTTATTTCAGGAAACAATACAATATAAGTACCACCAATTCATGAAGAGATTCAAGTAATTTCACACAATTGGTAGAATTTATTGAGACGTCAGGTGGAGAGGATTGTGTTGGGACAGCTATGGTTACTCTTATTAAAACCAAATGAGGCAAATTCATGGCTGTGCCATACCACACTATCCAATGAATCTATCACCAGAAGACGAGTTGGCAATTAAAAATAGAAAATTTGTTGGGTTTGCAAAAAAAATTAATGAGGGGGATGCGAAAGCCCTTGATCATGACCATTTATGGAAGGAGATTTCATCAAGGGGAATTAACTTTTGAGGGTTGCGCAAAAATCGTGTAAATTAAATTTTAGACAGCAATACTTTTTACCGGTTTACATGCACAATTCCAACTACGATTTGAAATTCATATTACCAGCGTTAGCACGATTGCCGAAAGGTGAAGTTGTAGATGGCTCATGGGTAGATGATTCTTTTTCACATAACATCATACCGAGATCATCTAAAAAGTTGCTAGCCTTCGAATTTAAATGGCAAGCAATTGATAATGGTAAAGCGAACTTGAATATATCTGTTTTCTCTATACCTTTAGTTTTTTTCCTAAATCTTTCAGTCAACTCATTCAAGTACAGGAAAAGACGAGTTTAATAGTTTTCCTTCCTCAAACAGCACTTTCCCGATGAGGAACTGTATGATTTATCAACATGTAAGAGCATATATCCGTACAAGAACTACAGCTCCGCTTCGAAGCTAAGTGAGGAGAAATTACCGCCCATCACAGAGTTTTATGATGCACTTCGTGATCATCAATACACCACTGTCGATTATAAATTTGCCAAGAGGGTTTGAATAAAAGGAGGGTGTAAAAATGGGTGGGACTATTGTAAAATGTGTCTGGCAAGTGATGTTTTGACATTGTTTGATATTATCTGTAAAAACACGGACAAAATTCATGAAGAATTTGGGTTGGATTTGGGTTATTTTTCCACTCTTCATCTGGTGATGGATTTAATTCTTAAAATCAGTGAAGCTAAAATAAGTCTGATCACTGGCGTGTATCAGCACCTGTTTGTAGAGAGATCCATGAGGGGTGGGTATGTTTGCCATGGGGATCGGATCTTTGAAACCGAACCGACTGGACAAACGCACCGGTGAAAAGTTGAACGCCGTTTCTCTTGGATATGAATTCCCTGTATCCGTCGGCAATGTTTCACTTTTATTTGCCACGTGGGAATTACCAATGGCTTTACAATCCTTCTGTTCCAGATTTACCCAATATTCACACTGTTGAGAAAAATGGACCACTAGGATGTTTTTTTTAGAAATTAACGGTGAAATACCTCTGGAACTTCATGACTCGGTAAAATACTTTGTTTTCTCACTGCATAAATAGGCCGGTGCCAAGGGGGACTCTTTCAATCCCTACAATTTATCTTCGGTAGAGAATAAAGGTATGTATTGGACCTTCAAAACAAAATCTTATTGCCGACCTTTAGCCGAAACGGAATATTGTTGTACACCACGTTCTTTTGCGGTGGGTGCGAGCCATCAGTTTCAATGTCACGATGATTCATAGAGCCCTCCAGTTTGATCAAAATCTTACTAAAAGACATTTGTTGACACCTTTGTCTTAAGCCAAATGGTCTTAACACCTAACGGTCTTAAGCCAAAACAAATGTCAAAAACGAAATCTTCTAACTCCTTTTAAATTCGGCCATTGACAAAATGTGTGAGAGTGTGTGTAACAGGTGTCGTTGTGATGCTGTAATCGACCCAAAAGAATTTGCCCGAATCATTGCAGATCCAAACCTCACATCATTCATGATCATAGACTCCAATACACTCCTTTTACACAGAAAAAAAAAATTAGTATTAAATAAGAACATTGCTGCTGGCAGTGCCATTTTAGAAAATTCAAAGAAATTCATAATGGAATTTTATTACAATAAGTGTAAGTGTCAATGACCGGGAATGGGACAGGTCCAGGTGTATTATGGAGACACCGATTCACTACTGTTGAAAATTAGAACAGATAATCTGTTACATAATTTGGACAAATGCGTGAGAGAACATTAGCTCTCGGATGGATTGTACAAACTGGGATGAGTCCCTCTATCTGGAGCTGGTGAAGCGCTAGGACACAAATCAATTGCTTAAATTAAAATCAGAGACAGGGAGCAATTTGGTATCGCAAGGTGTATTTCCCGGTCCGAAGGTTACTGCGTGGAAACGCACAATGAGACTACCAAAAAAGTCTGCGAGTGGGTGCCCTAGCACCATGTCAAAGAAAATTTCAACATGAGTGTTTAAGGAACTGTATAGAGGATAATTTTTTTCCAAGAGCGAGTGTCATGGCCATTCGCTCTTTAAATATAAAAATTATATAGTCTGGATTGAGAAAAATGCCATGTTCACCTTATCGGACAAAGTCTATCTACTCGAGGGTGGTTTGAAAATACTACCACATGGCCATTATCTTACTTCAGATCGAGTTGAATGTGTAAATTATAGAAAGCAACTCGGTCTGGAGAAAGCTCTATAGCTGTGGAAGGGGGCCGTCTGTGTGGGGGAGGAGGATATTTTTCCTTCGCCAGCTCAACACTTTATCTAGTCAGATTTCCAGTATTATTTTATTTTATTTAAATTTATCTGTATTTATGAATTTATTTTTTGTTGCGCAAAGCGGTTATTTTCAAATGTTTAATTTTTATATCGGTTGTGTATAGTTTTAATTATTTATAATGCCTAAAGTGCTTATTTATTGTCACCCCCGGCCACGGGCCCTGTTCAGCCCTTGTGTGTCAACCACCGAAGAACCTTCCTCCCGACCACAACGTCCTCCGGAGGAGCGTCCGGCTCTCCGAACGGCATGTTCAAGTGTTTATTTTTATGTAACATTGTAAATGTATTTTATAATTTTGTATATATATTTGTGAATTTAAAAAAATGTATATTTATTTCCTTTTAATATTTTTCAAAGGATTGAGGTTAGATTAGGTTAGTTGCATTTTGACATTGGAGGACTATGTATCAATTCAAAACACCATTCAGATCTTTTCTTTGCGGACCGTCCATGTCCGACAAAACAACACTTTTTCACGAAAATAATTCAAACCCGGGATAAATGTTTTTGGAGAATCCAAAAATATCTTTTATTGCTATTACTGCTACTGCTAATAACTCACCACAGTACTAGGCCGCCAGAGTTTAACATAATTATCCATGCACCTCGTCCATCCAAATCGATTCAAGTGTGAAAGCCTTGACTATTCTACTTTCAACATCTTCACTGCTTCCTGTTTTTACTACTAACACTGCCAAGGTAAGTAAGCGGAGCTCTACTTGATCAAATCTTTTCGTTACCTACATAAACCTTTTCATTTTCACTTATTCCTAGCCTTAGCGACTTAGTCTTCTTACTTTTCTTATACATTGGTTTAATCTGGGTTTTCAGTAGTGGGGGGTTCCAGTTTTAAAGTCATGCCCTCCTAGTTTTTTAAGTCATGCCCTCTGACGTCACGGTGGCCATAGTAAAAATAATAGCGGTTAGCTGGCAAGATTCCGAGCGCATACCCTCCTAGTTCCCCATCTTCATACTCTTTATCAAACTGTAAAACTGTAACTCAAACTTTTAAGTGTTCATTTGCCCTTTCAAAAATATCAGTTCCCCTTAAGCGTAACTGGATATTTTCCCCTTAAACAAGTAAAATCTACTTTAGGAAAATCTGATCCCTCCTTCTCATTTACTGGCCAATCGTTCAAGTTTGTCTTAGTGACATAATCCTTCAATGGTTCATGTCCTGCCACAAGGCCGGAATATTTGAAACACTCCAAGCCCTTGTCAAAACTAAAGTGTTTTACTTTAGTTAAAGTTAAAGTGTGAAAGTGTTATAGGTTTCCCGCTCCCGCTCTCACCTCTTAAAGCAAATTCCCTTTTTAAATTTAGTTATATTACCTCTAGTTTTTCAATACATAAAACTACAAACCCACTCCCATTCTCATTATATTCCTCTATCCTATTAGAAATTTAACCCACAAAATCCAAAAACACACCTCATAATTATGCAAGTTAGGGTGTAGCGTCTGCATGTTTGTTTGCTTATGATGCTCGCGCAAAACACACTTGTATTTAAAAAAAATATTTTTAAACGTGACGGATACTTTTAAAGAGTCCCTTCCTCCCGCATCTCGTAAATGTTTTTTGAGAAGTGGCCAAATCATGCTGACGTAGAAGTGTGTGGTTTTCTATAGAATATGTTGAATACTACCACATGGCAGGGAATTAAATGGGTCACAAAAATCGGCCCTATACACATGAATATTGCGCAAAACGGTTTCCGATAAATAAAATTATGCAACACTGGGGGTGAGTCAGGTCCACTTTGTTTCCCTAAATCACTGTGAGGGGTTTTCTTGACCTCGTTAGGTGGTAATTGATGTAATAAATTGTCCAAAAATTCATTGTTGAGGCAGAGATCCCGCACCATGGTGTTAAAGTCATTGTCGGGGAGCTCTAACTATCATGACTCCGCCCCGCACTTAAAACCCCTCGTTTTTCACTTTCTACGGGCCCTGTACACAGACTGTTACGAAATTGAAGTGGCAGCAAGAGTATCTTAAAAGAGAGCTCTGGCAGTGTATGCTGTGTGAACCTAGAAGAATAATAAGAGTGTATTATCACTAGTAGGTAATTACCCTGTAAAAAAGAGAAAACGGTTATAAAAGGGTACCATGACCCTTGGAAGTGTAGCCACCCTACTACTCATTGTATTATGATTACCTATGCCCCTTGGAAGTGTAGACACTATACTACTGACCATGTGCCCACACTACTGCAATACATATTACATGACTCTAAAAGACGCTTTTTTGTTGTATTTAAAAAATAGTTATGGGAAACCTACCGAGGGGTGATTTGGTGCTGGCCATTCGGCTATAAATTCATTGACCAATGCCAGTAATTCATCAGAGGCTTCCTCGACTGCTCCAGGTCTTTCCCCCAATGATTTTTGTGACAAGCCGATCGATTTTTACCTAAACAAAAGAAATAGGTATGAATAGAACTAGCCGTGGCTCTCTAAGCTCTTCGAGTCAGGTTCTTAACTATAAAATGAACTTCCCCATTTCCACAGGGTTTTCTGATATCTCCCCTCTCTCACGCCCACAACACTACTTTTAGCTATTTCCTTTGAAGTGCATAACTTTTGCCTTCAATATTCTAACTATTTGAAAAATCAAAAAGGTAACACTATTAGTTTGGAAAAAGAATGTGTTATTTTTCTAAATATCTCATGGTGTCATGATGGTCTCTAAAATTTAGGGGAGGGGGTTATGGAGCCTGAAAAAAAGACAAAAGTAGTGAAAAAGCCTTTAATGGGGTAGAGTCTTTTAAAACTTGGGGGGAAACTTTGATATTCTATTCATATATATAGAAAAAGTAGGCACATATTATTGTAAAAGTTTCCTCACATAGCCTAAAAAATGGCTAAAAACAAGCTTATTTCTGAGGGGCTGTGAAATTTAAAATTATGGGCACCTTTGACAAACGAAATACAACATTATTATGTTGAAAAATGGTTAGATTATTTCCATAGCACAGAGAATATAAGTTGATAAGAAAAATGGCGAAAAAAATTTGAAAAGTTGGCTAGTCTAGAAAAAAAGGTATGAATGAAGTTAGCAGGGTATCCTTAGGGGGGGGGGCACATATGACTCTCCCTCCCAAAAGCTATCGAGTTATCCCTGAGTCCCTTTAAACTGAGAGAAAACTTTAATATTCTAGCAAAAGGCTCTTTAATTCCTCTGACAAGCGAAAAATAGTTTAATAAAAATCTTATTTAGAGACCTCTAATATTCTAGGGAAACCCCTTTAATTCCCCTTACCGGCTTTTACTATGTTGAAAAAATGGTTTTGTTTAGATATTTCTAGAACCTGATCCTGGTAGAAATTAGATTGACAAAATACTCACCTCTTCAGATTCAGGCTGCATTTGGGTTGCCGGATGGTCCTGGCATTGTATACTGGTGGGCAACCTCACGATCGTGTGTAGGTGGGGCAGCTCTTGAATGCCCTGGCAAAGCATGATAGGGACAGCCTCGTGATATTGCGTGGTTTGGTTGCGGCATTATGAGCAGCTGCCCACTCTCTTTTCAATTTTCTGCCAGGTTGCATAGGGGCTTGCGCTGGTATTGCTGGTCTGGTAAGAGCGTGAGAGGCTCCGGACATTACAAGTTGAGTGGTCAATGGCTGGCCCAGAGCATGTGTAGAAGGACGGGCATATCTTATGATGGTAGACCTTGCGGGTTCCACTGGGGCTGCCTCGCCTCCTATTGCCCTTTTTGATGGGAGGGGGGAAAATTAGGGTTTACTTTTTAAAGAAGAAAAATTAGTACCCTTCCTTCTAGAGAGGAAAAACAGAATTTCCAAGCTATAAATATTTAAATATTGTCCAGCTTTTAAAATAGGTCAACCTTTTTCAAGAAAGCATATAATAGAAATCAAATAATATGCTTAAATTTTCTAGATCTCGCCCACAGAAATATTCACCTCCCGCCCTCCTTTCCAGGAATGCAAAACTTGATAAAAACTTTATTAGAAGCCATGGTTTTGCCATTGCCCAAAGAAGCCCCTTTTCGCCTTTAAACAAGTCACTCCTTTTAAAGAAAAGTGAAATTTGTGAGAAACCAGCCAGTAGGCATAGAATACACTTATTTATAGATAACATTTAAATACACTCTATGCAGGAAATAAACCCGAAAAGCATAGAAATAGCAATTTTAACCATTTAGAAAACAAAAAATGATTTAATTTAAAGCTTAAAAACTAGACTTTTTGGCATAGAATGGAAATAAATGGTTTTATTACACCATTCTCCCTCCTTACACATAATTTCCATTTCCTAAAATATGACTATTACGCATTAATTTGCAGAGAAAATAGGACTTTAGACAGTCTAAAATTATGTAAATCGATCGCTTCCCGTAAGTTTTATGGACAACAACCCTTTTCCGAGTGTCATTGTTTACCAGTTGACCTTTGAGAGGGTTACACCCTTATTCAGACATATTTTTTTTTTTAATTTTGACAAAGCGCGATAGATTTGACATATATGATGAATGCCAAGGTTTTTAAACGCATGATGGGAAAAAAGGTACTTTTTGGAGTAAATAATTCTTTTTGAAAGAACTAAACAGTATTGGATAGGGGGGGGGGGGGGGTTACCGAGTGAAAGGAGGGCATTTTAAAATAAGCAAAGTATACATCTCTTCTTTTTTTTTGGGGGGGGGGGGGGGGGGGTATACTAGAGAGAAAGGCACTCACTTGTTCATATGAATAATCCATTGCTTAAGGTGCTTGCTGCGTCTTCAATTGCTTTAAAAGAGACTGATGAGGAATTGTCTTTATCCTGCCTATATATAGGGTACTTTGAAGGGGAAAGTTCTTTATGGCTTTTGATAGAAAAGCAACATGGAGGAGTTCAACCACCTGCGAACGTGTCTAGACATGATTTTGTCTAGAAAAGCATCGTGTGGGGGGGGGTCTTGCTAGCTGGGAGATATTTTTATGTCTAGAAAAATATTGTGGGACTTGATTTCTAGACATTATTTTGTCTAGAAAAGCATCGTGGGGGGGTTCTTGCTAGCTAGGAGATATTTTTATGTCTAGAAAAAATATTGCGGGGACTTCAACCTCCTGGGGAGCCATGTTTGGACATGTATAGGAGGAAAAACACCTGGAGAGGCATGCTTTTGTCTAGAAAAGCATCATTGGGGGGAGGGTTCAACCACCTGGGGAGATATGTTTGAACATCCATAGGAGGAAAACACCTGGAGAGGCATGTTTTTCTTAGAAAAAAAATCGCAGGGGGCTTCTACGACCCTGGAACGTGTCTAGACATGATTTTGCCTAGAAACAAGACATGCGCTAAAAACACATGCAAGGGGCTTCTACCACGTGGGAATGTGTCTAGACATGATTTTGCCTAGCAACAACGCGGGAATTTCGCCTAGTAACAGGGACGAGAGTGTGTCATAGAAAAACAAAAAGGGGGGTGTGTACTGTGACGATACATGCGCTAGAAATCGTGCCTAGACACAAGACGTGCGCTTGAAGCGGGGGTGTGTCATATGACGTCAGCAGGCTTGTCATAGAAATTCACCTGACCTAATCCAAGCATTGGACTCTTGCCAAGGGCGGGAATGTCACCTAGAAACAGCTGACCGCATTGTACAGTTGTGTCGCGTGACGTCAGAGGGAATGCGTTTTAAATTCCATAGAAAAAGGGAGGGCATGTCTTTGAATCAATAGAGGCATCACTACTGGAGTAAGAAACCCTCTGTTTCGTTTTAAAAGAGCTTTGGATCAAACAGCTTGCTACAACAAGCTGTAAATAAAGAGTAACCTTCGTCAATAGAAAACAGAGACCCCAAAATGTGAAGTCTGATTACAATATATGAAAAAGGAAATATGTTATCTATGCTGATTCTTAAAATGAAATTTATTAATTTTAAGCTGCTCATTAAAATTTTTGAGATTATTAGAGTTTGCTTAATTTTAGAAAATAATTGAAACGCCTTCAAAAAGAACGTGGCTTCGATGGGATCTATGCAATGAAATTCGATATGTATGAGAGCCCTAAAAGTATTATCTTCAAAATAAGAAATTTCTGCTTTGAAACGAATGAGTGTTCAGGTACAGCAAATGAGCCCAAATCTCGAAGAAGTTTCATGTAGAAGCTAAATTTTGACTTGAGAGCGGTGGTAGCCCTCCTCACATTTAAGGTAACCATGGGTATGCTACTAAAACGAACAGAAATTAAATATAAGAAATTTTTTTAATGAAAGCAGAATTCAATTAAAATATTAAACAAACATAATGAAGGTACCTGCATCTTCGTCGACCAACTCGCTCTATAACAACTTTTATTCTTTAATTATTTTGAATTATTTTGCTCTTTATTACTCTTTATTAACTATTATTACTCTTAATTACTTGCTCTTTAATTATATCTAAATTATTTCGTCGGCCAACACTGGAGTTTGGCTTTTTGTCCCGATTGTTTAAGAGCCACTGCTCAAATACATGGCCTATTGAATTGCAATAAAACTTTTCTTAAAGCACTATGAGACTTTAGCGTAAAGAGGGTGAGGAGCGAGGGGTAAATTAAGTAACAAACACAGAAAAGGCCGCCTTTTTACTACTATTGAAGCTATAATTCTTCGTTTCCTTTATTCCAGCTGTTATTCATTCAGTGGCGCTGGCTTCGTTTACAATTCATAGTTTCAATTTACTATAATTTGCCTAAATCAACCATTCAAATTTAAATTATTTAAGCTGAGTCAGACCTTTCTTTTATGCTAAAAATAGAAAAAAACACTTAACCCATTCAAGCCGTAAGTAATCATATGGTTATGGATCGTTCTAATTTTTTCCACCCCTCGCAGTCTGTAAGGCATACCATTTCGTACCTCACTGATTCCAATTTTTTCCGGTCGGTGTGTGTTACTGGCAGTCAGTTGCTTACAGATTACGGATTTTCGTCTCTGTGTATTTTTGTGACACTGAGTTAGCGTTTCAGGATAGTTTTCTTCCAGAAGTTAAAAAAAAATAGAAAGAGGGAGGCTAATTTTCGGACTGTAGGCAAATGATTATTCTAGGCCTTTGTGGTTGTGTTTTCCAGAGGCGTCAGAGTGCGCGTATGTTGTTTAGCTGCCATCTAACCTGAAGCCATAAGAACGTAAATTTCGAATAACAGATGGATCGGCAAGTGTATGGCAACCATGACCATATGGTTACATCAGAAGCAGAGGGGTATTCCACAGAACGATGCACGTATATTGTCGGGTATAGTAGTACTTATGCAAATTTTTCTAGAGGTGAACAGATAGAACTTAGCCTGCAACTGTCCCCGCATTCACGGCCGTCAGAGGGAAAGATTTTTCCGCGAGAGATCAAGAACGGTTGCCGAAAAATGACAACAGAAAAAGCAGCAAATATACTCTTATTCCTGCCCACATGATCTTTCTGACTTGGCATGTCATGTGATGACGACGACGACCCGTCTTGGGCACCTTAGTCCACATTCGATAACGAACAATCTATCAGTCCAATTGCAAATCTACCTCGATCTTGGCTGCAGATGTCTAATTTAGACCTTGCTAAAGCTGATCGTGAATCCGACAATCCACTATCTTGTAGAGAAACACAGCCTGCGGCAGAAAAGCATAACACGAAAGAGTACCGATGGTTGAAGACTGCAATGGTACAAAGAGACACAACTTGGAAGGGAGCTGAGCCACAAAACACCGATATTGACCTTCCAAACCTGTTTTGCAGTTTTATAACTGAATCAATGATCACCAACTTAGTCAACCAAACCAACTTGAACACTTTCAGGAAAAAGCACGTGCAACTGAAGTATCCTTTGAAGAGGATGCAAAGTTATCTCGAGAAAAGACAACCAGGCGTACCCCGTTGCTGGTTCAATCATTCGAGACAGATTAATGCAACTATGCACAAACTTTCATGTTTATGATGATACGCTCCCCAAACAAACCGGGCATCCTGAACATGTTAAACTCTTCAAAAAAAGAACCCTGCATGATGCGCTTAGGGTACACCTCAAGGTGATCCTGTTAGAAGAAATCCAAGGCGTGGACGAACAAATGAACTCTTTCAAATTAAGAATCAGATTCAAACAATACCTGAAAGACAAACCCTATTCTTGGGAACTAAAGGTGTTCACTTGTTCGGGTATAAGTGGCGTAGGATACGACATTGAGAATTGTACTGGGGAGGAAACTATTGCCGCAAGTCCAATGAGACAATGTGCAGTTGTACTATGTCTGGTACAGGACATCCCCAAGCTCATGAACTATAAAGTGCTTTTTGACAACCTCTGCACGTACATCAAGCTCATCAAAAAGCTACGAGAAGAATATGGAATAGAATCCTGTGGAACCATTAGAAGCAAGAAGCTGAGAGGAGCTGTCCTCAGCTTTGACAGCGAAATGAAGAAACAGGGGAGGGATTTGGAAGATTGGATATTTGAGAGACACAGTCAGGTTTTTGTTGTAGAGTGGTATGAAATCAAAGCGGTATAATTGGCCTCTTTCTATTGCTGTGTGGAGCCGCTTAATAAATGCTAGATATTGGACAGTGTCAGCAAGAAACACAGTGAGGTGGACAGCGTACAACAAGTCGATGGAGGGCGTGGACTTGGCTTATATGTTACTTGAACTGTATCGCACAGACATAATTTCAAAAATTGGTCTATGAGGATAGTTTATTACATAATTAACCTGGCTGTAACAAATGCTTAGGCTGTTATACCGAAGACACTGCAAGGATTTGAAGAAGGACCATATATCCTTGCTGTATTTAAAGATAGACACTGCCTTTGCATTCTTAGTAAGCGGCGTTTCGCTCAGGCCAAAGGCAGACCGTCCACCGTTTTTTTCCCAATAGAGCTACCGCCACAACAAAATTTGGGCTTCCAAATAAATCTATCGGGTTTGACTACGTTGGACGCTACCCTGAAACGACAACCAGAGGGAGGTGCCATTACGACAAGTCCGTGAAGGGTGGCACCAACTGCATAATGTATACCAAGTGTAAAATTTGACTTTGCATCAATAAGGATCACATTTGCTTTGCTCTCTTTCACCACAAGTAGCCCTAGTGATGGCTCTTCGACTGCAGTGTTATTTACCCCAGTTTCCTGACGTAACCATATGGTTATGGTTGCCAATTTTGTACCCGAGTGAAATAAATAATAAAACGAAGTATAATTAGCTATAATGATCCCTAGGGATATCCCATGCTAAGTTTGAGATTTTTCTGTAAACGCTTTCTGTATTCTGGTTTGAAGGGGTTGAAAAAAACATTGGAAGAAATAACTCATCGATTCCGAGCTGCTCTTTCGCGACAATAAAATCCCTCTCCAGCCACCCTACCTATCATTTCAGTTGTGAGAAAAAATTTATACACCCCCCCCCCCAAAATAAGGAGGGGAAATGCTGGTAATCGCTTCTCAGACACAACTTTCTTCAATTAAACAAGAAGCAAGTTCAGCAACGTGAATACAGCTCAAGGATTTTCAAAAATTAATAATTGAACCGTTTTGAAAGTTTGCTGGCTCAATTATACTTTGTTTAAAATAATAGAAAATTTGTTCCCTGAAAATGATTATATACTCCAAACATTAGTAATGACAACAAAACTTCATTTTTTTTGCCAAACTTTTAATAGGAAACATAATAGCATTAGTTATAACGCAATGACCTGTCATGTCATTACAATAAGTATAAAATTGGCTACCAGTGCAGCATCAAAATCTTTCCCCGATACTTTACAGAGCTGTCTTACATTAACGTAAGCATAACCACTTGATAACTGCTTCTCATCTATCCACCATCTACTACCTTCCACTACCTCCTCTATCCACTAGCCAGTGATTGTTCAAGGCTTGTGCAAGGGGAAAGAGGGGGGAGCTACCCTCCTTCAGTTTTTCTGATATCTAACATTAACTTCATTTTATTTTATGTCTTTAAACTTCCTGTTAAGGTACTTACCCCCAGATTATGAGGCCTGGTACATGATAGATCTATAACAGATTCGCAATTTTTCTACATAGAGATTAT
The DNA here is from genome assembly GCA_027921565.1 of Artemia sinica. Classification (NCBI taxonomy): domain Eukaryota; kingdom Metazoa; phylum Arthropoda; class Branchiopoda; order Anostraca; family Artemiidae; genus Artemia; species Artemia sinica. Next base: position 8,400,118 of record CM051267.1, on the reverse strand, counting down.
TTACAGAATTTTATTCGTAGATTGAATACAATAATAATACCTTCCAAAATGGCACTTCAAATACTATCACGATCGAAAAAAGCATTAAAAAGGTACGGCAAAAATAAACCAAAAAGGGCATTTGAAATCCAAAAAAGACTCTTTTTAAGTTCTTTTTTTCATTAATGCTTACTTCATTAATTTATCCGTCTTATCACGGATCAAATGTAACTAATCACTCTGCGTAATTTGTTATTAAATAAATAATTGACAGCAATACTTAATTTACTGCGTTTGTAAAATCATTTTACTATTTTTGCGAAACTGTTTTTTTTATTTAGTCCTTACATTGCAATGCTGCCTTATTACTATAATCAATATATTATTGAATTGACATTAGCAGTTGGTGAATTTACTTGATCAGAATTACTAGCATGTTTCTTTTTTTTAATCTTTGCCAATTTTCTTATAAAATCTGATTGAAGAAAAAGGTCTGTATAAACAAAAAGTTTAATTTGGTCCAATGTCATTTCCAGGAGATAAAGGGCAAATAAAAGACTACCGACTTATGCTCATCGTTAGCCAATGAGTCCATTGTTACATCAGAAAGGAGGGGAAATGGATTCAGTGGCGGATCCAGGGGGAGAGGGGGGACCCCCCCCCCCCTAGCGTAGTCTAAAGTAGTGTAATTTACTCAATTAACCCAAATTTGCGTTAATTAAACTTGCTCCTAGCGCAAGTTTAATGGATCAACCTATTTTGCCCCCCCCCCCTAAAAAAGTCCTGGATCTACCCCTGAATGAATTACATGAAGCTTGATGGAGCAGCAGTAGCTCAAATTTTTCAATGTTTACATCTAGTTAAATTTAGAAGTAGGATAATTAATTAATAATTCTTTTAATAAATTAATCTTAATAGTTAGTTCACCTGTTTCTCAATTTTTAATCGTTAGAAGGCTTAGACAGCCATTATAACGATGGTTATGCCACTAACATAATATTGTATTGAATAATATTGCATTAAACCACTACATAGTCCCTGGCTAAGCCACTCTATTGTCGGCTATATTGTAGGTCTGATAAACCACATATTAAGGACAAATGGTTTTGTTTATTTACCAGTTTTTTTAAAGATTTTTTAAATGTTTGAGTTTCAAAAAAGATTTTGATACAGATAACTTCAAATAATTTTGGTTTTTAAAACTACTTACTCTTTGAAACTATGGCTAATAGTTTGAGACTATCTATATTTAGCATATAAACAGGTCACAAAAATTAACATTATTTTTAAGTCACCACGTTTTAAGGAGTCTAAATCTCTTTTATATTTCATTATTAGTCAGAATATGTTGTACACAGGGGCATCGATTGGGGTGAAGGGGAGAATCCCCATGATTTTCAAAATACCAATATTGGAATTTTCATTAAAAAATTTCTTAGAAAAAACGACATTCCCTCCCCCCCCCCCCCCGAAAATTTCATTAAATACCTTTTTTATCATCATCAAAAAAAATATAATGAACTTTTCAAACCCTCTTCCCCAACATTTTGAGGATTGTTATCCCCTGCTATAGCGAGTTAAAATTTGAAGATGTCACTAGCACTCCATCATAGGTCTTTAAAAGCCTCCCTTATTATTTGTTTTTCTAACTAAGAATTCCATGCTATCTCTTTAAGACCTATGAACATACAAAAATACAAAAAAAAATTGAAATAATAAAGTTGGATCTAAAAAAAAAAAAATACGTATGACTTCTGGAACTTCCAAGAATTCACTAAATGTTCTCATTTTCTGGAGCCATCCTTTTCTTTATTCCAGCTCATAATACGAAAATTATAATGAAAAACTAATAGATAACAAAATAAGTCAATATTTTGTGTATTTACTTCGATTTCAGTCATATTAAAAAAAAAATAGTCCATCAAATTGTCCAAAAAAAATAGTCAATTTATCCAAAAAATTTGTCCATCAATTGTCCAAAAAAAAAATAGTCGATCAAACAGTTCGTTACCACGAACTGTTTGATAGCGGTTGAAATAATGGATGTGAACTTAAAGTATCAATAGCAAGGACATCAAAATTGAAAAACTGTTTTCCCCCATGGGCCCATTTTAGGTCTACTCATACCTTAAAAACTGTTCTTATTTTTTCCTTTTGGTTGTTTAAAAAATATCAAATTTTTACAACAAAATTACATTTTGTCGGCGTTGCCATGTAGAACCATAAAAATTAAATCCGTTGATACCCAAAGATTACTGTACCTTCAAAGAAAAACTGCATCTTTTTATGTATATTTTTTGGCTTATACTTTGCCTATTTTTCACCCATATTTTCTTTTTTAAATTCATTTTTAACTAAAAACTTGATGCCCAAGAGCTGATGCCCAAAGATTACTGTACCTTCAAAGAAAAGCTGCATCTTCTTATGTATATTTGTTTGTTTTATACTTTGCCTATTTTTCACACACGTTTTCTTTATTAAATTCATTTTTTATTAAAAACTTGATGCCCAAGAGTTGATGCCCAAAGATTCTTTTCTTTGATACCTTAAAAGAAAAGCTGTATCTTCTTATGTTTATTTTTTTGGCTTATACTTTGTCTATTCTTCACCCATATTTTCTTTTTTAAGTTAATTTTTCATCAAAATCTTGACGCCCACGAGTTGATGCCCAAATATTCTTTTCTTTGAGACCTTCAAAGAAAAGCTGTATCTTCTTATGTATATTTTTTTGGCTTACACTTTGTCTATTCTTCACCCATATTTTCTTTTTTAAATTCATTTTTCATTAAAAACTTGATGCCCAAGAGCTGATGCCCAAAGATTACTGTACCTTCAAAGAAAAGCTGCATCTTCTTATGTGTATATTTTCTTGGCTTATACTTTGCCTATTTTTCACACACGTTTTCTTTTTTGAATTTATTTTTCATTAAAAACTTGAATTCCTGATTTTTCTGGCTAATTTTTCAATAATTTTAATTTTTCAGAAATTTTTCAATTTAAGCTTCTAATTAACCAATTTAAAGAGTCACATTTAGTTTTCGCAGTCCTTACTAATTTAAAAACGGTGACAGCCTAACTGTTGGGAAGATTAAAAGATGTCAAATGTCATAATATCCCCCTCCCTTCAGTCAGGTCATCCAAGCAGGAATTGCAAACCTCTTATTTGTGAAACTGGATTCAAACCCAACCAGAGCCTTAAACAAAAATTAATAGTTACGATTTGTAATAACCAGATAAAGTTCTAAGAAGTTTACACCCCCCCCCCCTCTGTTTCAGTTTATGAATCTTATCTATCAGACATACTATACTATACTATATTAATTGATTAAAAAATGAAAAAAATGAACCTTCACATATGATAAATACCGATTTTAAACTGACATAATTAATATATGAAAGTTTAAAAGTTGAAATCATTAATGAAACCAAAAACACTTTGAGTATTGACAAGCACCGCTTAGAAAATCTAACATATATTTAGTAATCCGTAAAAAACTGGAGGGAAGGGGGAAGGGTAAATTCAACCCTACAATGACAAAAATGGTTTGTCACTTCGTATTTGTAAACGTATGCTTGCCTATATAGACATTCTCATAACCAAAAACAAAACCTGACGAATCTCAAGCTATTAATAGAAATGTAAGGTAGGTATGGAGTTACACAAAACTAGTCATTTTATGCAACCTAATTTCAAAATTTTAGCTTAGATTCATTTTAGGCCTTTTTTTATTTTAGTTATTTGAATATTTTTACCATATAATGCCAGTTATACGTTTTAATACAGAAAAAAGTCAAATTGCACGCCATCACAAGGAACTTTCATCGCCATCTATCCTAAACTATGAACACTTCACAATAAGTTGCATGTGGCATTCTTCACATTTTTGGATATTTTCTTCGTCGGTTGAATTTTGATAGTATCTCTGATTATTTTCCCGAATGTGCGCGTTTTGCAAGATGAATACGAATTTTGTGATTTCTTCTTGTTACTTTTAGCGGATGTTAAATCATCTGAAAAATAAACAAATAACAGTGCAGTACTAATAATTAACAATGTAAAGTAAATTTTCTATAAATATCTAGTCCTGAAAATTAAAATGATTATATGGGTTCCATGAAATCAAGCTCATTACTGGGATTTAACGGTGTGGTTTAAGTGTCTTCAGCAATTTAACGAAATCTTCTGGTCCTAATTGGAGATTTTGTTGTCCTTTCCGAAATAGAGAAGCCGTGGATCATTTACAAAGTCTATAATTAATATAAAAAAATCTCTTGACTGGATGATGTAAATAAATATAAACGTATATATATATATATATATATATATATATATATATATATATATATATATAGATATATATATATATATATATATATATTATATATATATATTATATATATATATATATATAGTATATATATATATATATATATATATACTATATATATATATATATATATATATATATATATATATATATATATAAATAATTTCTAGACCACACTGGCTAATCATGATAAAACGAAACAATAGTAAAAAAAAAAAAAAAAAAAAAAAAAAAAAAAAAAAAAAAAAAAAAAAAAAAAAAAAAAAAAAGAGAGAAAAACGAGGATTATACAAGCCAGTGAAACATATGAACTAAAATGCAAATATTTCGGTCAAGACCTCCGCTTGACCGTCCTCAGTGCAGGATAATAACATCAAAAATTACTAATAAAACTCCATGGATACTATAAAAAAAATTTCAAACCTTGAAACGAAGCGCAACTAAAATTTGAAGACCCTCTCCATGTAACGGTGAAAGGGTAACTGAATGAAAAAATACAGTACTGAATGGGAATTCAATTTTTTAATTTATGCAGAGCATTTTTAAAAGCTAAACGCTTTCGAGGTAAAACATCATCAGAGATTAGGTTAGGTTGCAAAATGTGATTTTTTTTAATATTTAAGTAAAAACGATCAGAATTAATTAGTTCATTATAAATGGGGCTTAAATAGGTTTCTCTCGTGTCTCTATTGAGAGCAACCTTTCGGTGAATGTACTTTTTTATCTCAACTGCCTCCCTGAAAACTTGGATGAGACCTTTAACAGGGGCAATAATGGAGGTGTTATCGAATAAAACGAAATGGTGCGGGTTGTCATACACATGCTGAGCCAAGGCGGAATCAAAAGTCTCAGGCCTTTGGCATAGCTCCATAGCTTTTTCGATTGAGGACCTGTGTTCCAACAATCTCTCCCCCCAATTGCTTATGGGTTCTTCCAACATAGAAACAGCCGCAAGAACATGGAACCGTATAAACACCACTGTCCAAAATAGGGCTCGTTTTATCTTTACCGCTGTTAAAATAGTTCTGGATTTTATTAGAATTGTTGAAGGTGACATTTAAGTTATGTTTTTTAAGTATTCTTTGCAATTTGTCACCTAATTTGCGAAAATAGGGCAAAACAGTAAAAACTTTCTTATCACCCACTAAAGGGATGATATCCGTTGGAGGTTGTGGAGATGATAAATCTTTTTCTGCCTTTTTTTGTCTTTTTTCTATGATGGATTCCAGTAACTTGATGGGATATCCATTGCAAAACAAAATGTCCTTCAGATAATTTAATTCTGGGATTATATGAGCCTTTGAACAGATTCTTATGATACGATCAACCAAAGATATAACTACTCCTCTTTTTACACAAGGAGGGTGGTTGGAAGAGAAATGCAAATACCTATCATTATGTGTAGGTTTTCTATAAATTGAATATTCAAGGCTGAGAGATTTGTTGAAGATTAAGACGCCTAAAAAAGGCAGTTTATGATTATCTTCCAGTTCCAAGGTGAACTGAAGGTTGGAATTGAAACTATTAAGATGAAGTAAAAAAGTGTTAAGTTCTATCTCTCCGTGATTCCAGACAGAGATCACATCATCGACAAACCGGCCCCAGAACCGGGTTTTTACTTCATCTTAATAGTTTCGATTCCAACCTTCAGTTCACCTTGGAACTGGAAGATAATCATAAACTGCCTTTTTTAGACATCTTAATCTTCAACAAATCTCTCAGCCTTGAATATTCAATTTATAGAAAACCTACACATAATGATAGGTATTTGCATTTCTCTTCCAACCACCCTCCTTGTGTAAAAAGAGGAGTAGTTATATCTTTAGTTGATCGTATCATAAGAATCTGTTCAAAGACGTTTTTTAAAAATCTTTTACTAGTTGATCTGTTTTTTTTGTTTTTTTTTAGCAACATTAAATGTTACTGCATTTAAGCAAAAATGAAAAGTAAACCGACATTTTACAGATGTGCTATTTTAATAACCGGGCAAGACATACTGTCTTTTGATTTCGCTTGTTATTTAAACATCAATAGATTGTGTCGTTTAGGGCTCAAAACCGCGTAAGTAGATCGAAGGCAAAACTTTTTTTTTGAATAGTTTTTCACCAGAAGATTGACTAATTACATTTAAATGCAGCAATTAAAGTTTCTGAATTATCACCACTTTTAATTTTATGGACTTGACCAATTTATACTGTGACATTTTTTTGAAAACTTATCTTAAGCGTTTTCGGTTAACGAACTATATTGAAAACAAGCAATGAGCGTTTTTGAAATGTCATCACAGTTTGTTTCATCTACTTAGCTAATTTAAACTATGACTTTTTACTTGAAACGGATTCGGACGTTTGAACAAGTTTTTTTTTCAAACTTCAATACCTTGACAAAAAAAAAAAAAAAAAAAAAAAAAAAAAAACAAAAAAAAAAGAAAAAAAAAAATCCAAGGCCATAAGTTATTCCGGTAGTTGCACAGAGCCTGTTAAAATAAACTGAAAACAAATTTGGTTAAAAGCAGCTGCGAGACTCAGCAGGAGACGAAATTATCTGCTATTTCACCGTCTATTGTTTTAAGATTAATGGGGCTAAGCAACTCTGTAATCGACTAAATCGACTACTGACGTTACCATCATGTACTAACTTTTAACCATTAATCTTTATATCAATAAATGTATTACACTGATAAATTGTATATTCTTTGTTAGTTTTTTCACTTTGAATCACCTGGGGGAGGTTTGCCAAGGGACAAAACAGTGTGTCAGTTACTAAATCGTAAAACACTGTTTTTCATACGGACGCAATAAAGAAAGGATTCAAAATATTAGACGTTGCGTGAAGAAGTTTAAATCATTTTCAATTCCTATCTAATACGCGATTTTTTTTTGTATTTGGAAGATATTTTTTCATGTGTTTAATTAAGAAAATTATTTGAAATTCCAAACGTTGCGTGAAGAGATATTTAAATCATTTTCAATTCTTAGTTAATAAACCGCTTGTTAAATATACAAGAGTTTACTTTTTTTCTTAATGTAATAAAGTAAATTATTTGAAATGTTGTACGTAGAGATTCAATGAATTTTCAATTCTTATTTAACAAAGAATGTTTGAAATTGCAAGTTTTATGAATGCAATAAAAGCGCACTTTTCTTATACAGTGAGCGTATATATCACTTATGGATAGGAGTAAAAATGCACAAGTAGTCCAGTAAATCTACGGAAAAAATCGACGATCTGGGACAAAATTGCAATATAAATGCTTTTTACACCATTTTTGCAGAGAAAAAATTCTGTACAACATACCAAAAGTTCCCAAAAATCCCCTTGGCAGAACAGGGTGAAAAACGGGGGAAAGGGGAAAATTCCGGGGAAAACTCGAAAATCTATGACCGGTAGTTTTTGATGCTGAGAATGGCATTCCTGATTGCTCTTGGGTCCAAGAAGAATCGAATATGAGTTTTTTTTTTAATGCTATGTAAGAAGTCGTTCCCCCGTTTCCCCACTTACAGGGGGAAAGAGGGGGAAATATAGATCCTGTACCTGTACAGCAGTTTACGAGACTTGTTTTTCTGGGGTTTCCCAGGCGAGAAGAATGAATATCTTACTTAGATTGCTCTGTCATTAGCCTTTCCCCCCGTTTTCCATTTACAAGGAAAAAGAGGGGAAATCAAGATATCCTCTAAAGGGAAAATATAGTCCGACATCACAGAATACAGAATTTGGAGAGAAGACAAAGGTCTATCAACTGGTTCTAAAACCACTCTAATACCGTTTTTTGACGAGATTTTAATATCCTATTCCCTGGTGCTTCTCTTTCCTGTTTGCTGGAGATTCACTACCTACTGGTCCAAGAAGGATTATCATATATTTCCAGGTTATACATTTGTAATACAATAAAATCTTAATGCACTACTTAAAAATATGTTAATAAATTTTAAAACATAGTCATTATTTTACTGTTCTTACAGGAGGGTTCTGAAAGGACCTTAGACTCATTTATCATTATTAAACCTTCGCCAAAGTTACATGCTTAATACACTTTCGCCTCAATCTGCTACAAAGTCAAACCGCATCATAATGTTTTGAATAATAAGCTCATTTCGGTGCTTTATTTAAACCTAATTATCACATGCTTTTGATAGGGTTGACCCCTGAGAAATTAGGTTCAAAGTTGACAAACATTCATTTATTTATTAATTGGAGTTTATGTCGTTAAGTCGCGGAAACACTGATTTAAAGGAGAACAAGTTATGAAAAACAGAGTTTACAGCCTGAAGGTTATCTTTCTAGAAAACCCAAAAACTTAGGTTTGAAGAAGCCTTCTCCCCCCCCCCAAAAAAAAATGGAGATTAATGCAAATAATGAAGTTTCAGAGGACAACATTCCCAAGCAATATACCAAGTTGGCAAACCCTTAGAAGCCTCACTTTTCTTAAATCACAAAAAAAATAAAGTGAAATAGAACGAAAACTGAGTCTAAAATTTAGTAAATAGAAATGAACCCAATTATATATATATATATATATATATATATATATATATATATATATCATATATAGATATATATATATATCTATATATATATATATATTATATATATATATATATATTATATATATATAATATATATATATATATATATATATATATATATATTCTATGACTATCTCCCTTAGTTCTGCCCTAGGATGGATGATAGATAGACTTATCTATCAAAATGAAATGACATCCTTTTTATTACAATCCTAAAAGGGCTTATCCCAGATTTGCCTTTCAATTACTCGGACTATTTTCTGGCTTTTTCTACAATTAGCCATGTCTTGATGCTTACTGCAAAATACTTGATTTTTAATTCAAAATCAAACGGAACTCGGTCGTATATATATATATATATATATATATATAATATATATATATATATATATATATATATATAGTATATATATATATTATATATATATATATATATATATATATATATATATATGATATATATATATATAGATATATATATTATATATCTATATATATATATATATTTTGGGATATAGATGGCGTTTAGAGCGCTCAAGTAGCAGCCTGAGCGTCGTCCAATTATAGCTTGATTTGTGAATTTTCTCGTGGTTTTTCTGCTGTGATGGTGTAAGTAATCGAAAATTTGACTTTCCTAGTATCCATTAGTGCACTAATGATGGCATTAAAGAACTGAAAAGCTGACTTATACGAACTGAATTCATCTCGCTGACAGTGGCGCCATCTATTTTGTAATTTGGAGTTTAATTGGAGATGGCGTTCCAGAGCGCTCAAATAGCAGCCTGAGCGTCGTACAAGTATAGCTTTATTTGTGAATTTTCTCATGGTTTCTTTTCTGCTGTGGTGGTATGAATAATCGAAAATTTGACTGTCATAGTTTCCATTAGTGCAATAACGATGGCATTAAAGTACGGAAAAGCTGATTTATACGAACTGAATTCATCTCGTCTGACAGTGGCGCCATTTATTTTCATTAACTTAAGGCTCTTTCGACTGTTGAGAAAGCCGCCAGATGTCAATCCAAGTCAACAGCGATCCAAGCGTAGCCACAGAGGGAAAAGAGGAGGCCAAAGAAATAAAAATTGTGCTATCCCTGTTCTCGTTTCTAACAACAGAGCGAGGTCTCTCAGTACAGCAAGGGAACGTATTCTGACAGTAGTTAACTGCATCCCTCCTAGTGAAATCCCTCCTTCGCTTCGTCCGTGGTACGCTGACCCAGTATCGTCACTGTCAAGTACCCCACCTCCCCTAACACCTGAGTTTTTCTTGTCGAAGTGCAGACTTCCCAATATCCTAGTATGTAATGCCCGATCACTAAACAATAAAACCGACGAACTTGAAGTAGTTCTCAAACAGACGAGTTCCCCCATTGCTGTTATCACAGAATGTTGGGATATTAACGATGAAACCGGGCATATCAAGGGGTACAAGTGTTTTTTTAATACGAGACGCGACCGAGGGATTAACCGACGAGGCGGTGGGGTCGGACTGTACTTTCGGGAAGACTTACCTTGTAAATTACTAAGTCAGCCCAGTGAATCATGCCATGAAGTAATTTGGGTCGAATGCAAACCAAAGCGCCTATCAAAGCGATATTCGTGCTTGGTTGTAGCTGCAGTTTACTACCCCGAAAGTGCAAAGAACAGAAAAGAACTGATCCAGTATATCCAAAACTGCACTGATGACCTACGCCGCAGACACGCAGCGCCTGCTTTTGTAATCGCTGGTGATTTCAATCAGACTAATAAGGCATGGGTCTCCAGCATGCTTGACCTCAAGCAAGTTGTCTCAATCCCTACTCACGTCAGTGGTAGTATATTAGATCTTATTTTCACGAACATTCCCGATTATTACGAAGTACCCTTCTCTCTCGGTCCGTTGCATAACTCTGACCATAACACACTTCTTTGGAAGGCCAAAGTTGGCCTTCCAGCACCACGTAAAGCAAAAATTACCACTCGACCTATGACTAAAGAGGCAATTCGTTCCTTTGGACAGTGGATTGGGACGTTTGACTTTGATGAGATTTGCTCTATGACAGATATCGACCAGAAAGTTGATACTTTCAACTCTTTGCTGTCATGTAAATATCACGAACATTTCCCTGAGAAAAAAATAACTGTTAGTGATACTGACAAACCTTGGGTAACACCCGATCTAAAGAAGCTTATCTTAACTCGCTGCCAGTTACATCGCAGTGGGGATATTGTTCAAGCAAACAAACTTCGTAACCGCATTGTTAAACTGTTACGAGCAGCGCAGAAAAGGTACGTTCATGACAAAGTCTCGCCTCTCCTTCAAGGTGAGCCCCGTAGGTGGCACTCTGAAGTCAAGCGTCTTACCGGTAAACGTACCACCAGTGAAATTAAGATACAGAAAGACGACAAAACGCTGATAAAATCAGCCGAAGTGAACGCCTTTTTCACTTCAATCTGTACTACTCACCCGTCCTTCACCGAAGCCGAAATCGAAGCCCTCATTGCTGACGTCTCTGAAGATACAATCGTTGAAGTATCCGAGTTCGCAGTGTATAAAGAACTTCAAAAGTTAAAAAGCAACTGTGCTTCTTACCCAGGAGAATTGCCAGTTAAACTTTTAAGAGAATATTCTATGTTTTTAGCAAAACCACTCTCATCAGTGATCAATCAGTCGTTCAAGGAGCACAAATTCCCGAGTGCTTGGAAAAAAGCCTACGTCCGCGTCTTACCTAAAGTCAAAGACCCGAAGTCCTGCAATCAGCTTCGTCCGATTTCTATTACGCCTAATATGGCTAAAGTGACTGAATCTTTTATTTATAGAGAGCTCCTAGCCCAAGTTCAGCCAGCCCTAGATCCGTTTCAGTACGGCTGCTTGAAAGGGAGTAGTACGACGCATTATCTAGTACGTCTCTACCACCTGATTACCGAGTGGTTGGACAAAGGCAGTAGCCTCGTTGACCTGCTTTTAGTCGACTATCGTAAGGCTTTTGACTTGATCCGCCACTATACAGCAGCAAATAACCTCAAAAAGATGGGCGCTAGGAAGCATATTTTGCTCTTAGTTGTTGACTTCCTGCGTAACCGCTGTCAGTGTGTCTATGCTCTCTTCCCTAGTGACTTAAACTCTGAGTGGGCTGAACTAACGTGTGGTGCACCACAAGGCACTAAGCTGGCAGCTCTTTTGTTTTTAGCGGTAATTAACTACATTATCCTCGAGTTTGAAGACAGATTCAAATACGTGGACGATCTCTCCCTACTTCTGAAATATCTTGCTGAAAAGTCAGACGTGTATCCCCAGTTCAGCAGTGAGATCAGGAACTCCTTTCTCGAGGCGTGTAGCATTAACGACCTCCAGCTTAATATGAATAAAACAAAAGTCATGAGGTTTAATCCGCTTAAGCGTGACCTCTCATGCCCGGTTCCTTGGTACCCTACTACCTCAACCTCAGTGATTCTCGGGGTTACTTTCAGTGACGACTGTTCATTTAGCGCGCACATCGCCGGTCTGGTGAAAAAAGGTAGTTGCGCATTACAGTCGCTAATTACCTTGCGCCGACTGGGTTTCTCACAAAGTCAGCTGAAGACGGTTTACGTCACGTATGTGCGCCCAATCCTTGAATATGCGTGTCCTGTGTGGGGCCCTCAGGCTCATAATATTGAACACCTAAGTGAAGATCTGGAAGCCATTCAAAAACGGGCAGTGAAAGTGATACTAGGCCCGAAATACAACTCTTATGAGGCTGCCCTTAGTACCTTACGACTGCCAACGTTGCGTGATAGGCGCTTACAGTTAATGTGCAATTTTGGGCAGTCCCTTCTTTCGTCCCAGAAACACCGTTCGTTGCTTCCCCCACCTGCACCTATCACCGCCAACACCCGCCATAAAAATCAACTAGTGCCGCCAAAGTGTCGAACAACCCGTCACAGCAATTCTTTCGTGCCTTTTTTTGTCAGTTATTTAAACCGCCAGTGACCAGTTTTATGCAATGTACTAAACAGCGCCATTTAGTCGGGGCTTCGGCCACGGCTACGATAGTTGTTTATAAATAAATGAGTCTATGAGTCTATGAGTCTATATATATATATATATGTGTATATTATGTTTAAGAGGTAATTACTTGGCAAAAAAAAAAAAAAAAAACAAAAAAAAAAAAAAACTGTCGTCCTAATCCAGCAATTGAGACAAATGTGCACTTGAACGAGGCTTTTACCTTACCCATCTATCCAACTACCTAGGACCAAACAGTATACCCGAACCGTCAACCAAATAGGAATGTCCAAGTCCATGCAAAGTCGTCATCAATAAATGTAAGTCGTTGTAAATTTACAAGCAAAACCACCTTAAATCTAGCAAAATATTTCCAAGTAGAACCTTCCATTTAGGCTCATCAGAAGAAATACCACCTGCCTTAACGGGTTTCGAGGCTTTACTTTCTTTACCCGGCACGGTGGAGCCTCTACCATAAGATCTATATGGTAACCCTATGTCAGGGTAAAACTTGTGAAATACATGCATACTAGTCAAGCTATTAAAAATTACATACAAGAAGTGTTTCAATGTTTCCTTAATAAAATCCCAGAGGTCACTGACAGAGACCATTCTGGAACAAATGAAGACATGTCCAGATGTATCTTTTATTGGTATCTGGAACCATTACCAATTTAAAGATCCTCAAGCTTGTTTGAAAACCACTACAAACTCAAACTTCCAAAAAAGAAAGCGCAAGAGAAATTATATTAAAATATCATTCAGTATTTCTTTATAATTTTTTGTATATTTACTTAAAAGTCCATGATACATAAACTAAATTTTTTGAATTGCCAACTAATTTTTCTGGCAGAAAAACCTCTTAAGATCAGTTTTTCGCTCAGCTTTTTTACATCTATTTTAAAATCTGTGTAATTACTGCATATTTTTGCATACCTAAATAATTGGGAATAATAAGCCGAATAAGTAATATTTGAATGTATATTACTTTCAAGGAATGGAAATTAATTACTTCAAATTAAAATCATCCGTTTTATTATATAATTTAAAAACTAATTTATTATTATTTGAAATGTTAATATTTAAATCTAAGAAATGGTCGGAGTGTCCCATCCCATAGCTAGGCTCAAGAATTTACTCTTGTGGATAAATATTTTTTGAAATCTCAATAAACTCTGCACAATTTATTACTAAGAGATCGTCCAGATATCTTTTATTATTTGAAAAGGTTTTATATATATATGACCTGGCAGACGTATTCCAAAATTACAAGGATCTGATTTGAATAGATTACTTTTTATCAACAAAATGCTTGGTTTAATAGTTTACAGAGCTAAACAGGAATAGACCCGTTTTAAACTATTTCTATTCATATTCTTCTATTTTTTGTAGAAGAGTGACTATCCTTCCGCTTTAGTAGCCAAGCTTAAACTTTAGTTAAAGCATACCTTAGCTTTATTAATGTATACACAATTCCGTCCAGCGTTAAGTAGGTTAAGACTACCTGTCTTCAGTGTGAGCAAGAGTGAGGTTAAGAGCTAACTTCTCCTTTTTTGATAATAATATAATTAAATTGCAGTAATTTGACGTAGATAATTTCAGAGACCACACTGCTTTTCCATGACGATAAATAAAAGTTCAAATAGGGATAAAATCATTTTATTGACAGTGTTTCACAAACAGTGATAGAAATTCAAAAAATACCAGATATTTCGGTCACATTTGCAGTGGCCGTCATCAGTAGTAAAAACTCTTGATGTTTTTACATCATTTTTTTACTACTGATAACGGTCACTGCATATGTAAATTAAAAGGATTGTAGATTAAAAGGATTTTTATCCCTATTTGAACATTTATTTATTGCTGTAATTTAGTCATGTTTCACCCTTTTCCCATGTTTTAGAACGTTCGCTGTTTTAAAAGTGAGGAACCACATCCCTTAAGTCTTATAAACTATATAGCATAATTCTTCTTACACACTAGCGCAAAGAATCTTTTGCACATTAAGACTACCAGATTATTATGTAATCTTAAGGGCACATTTTGTCAGTAACGTAGACAACCTTGAATAGACTTGAGCGCTATTTAGAATTTTAACGTTACGTAGCTAACGTTACGTTACGGAAAAGTTCAACATAGCAGCCACAAATTGGATTTTCTTGATGAGTAATTAATAATTTTTGAAAATGAATTGATAAATTTTTCCTAGAAGCCTTCCAAACTTGATCAGAGCTTGATTTTCCATCTCCTTCCGCATTTTTAATTTTTGGCTTGCTTAAAATCATTGTAATGATTTTAGACAATAATTATAATGATTTCAGGGATTTTACATTAGCCTAGCCCTAGTATGAAAATTTTATTGACTTGTGGACAGTTGCACTTAATGTCTCGTAGCACTTAACAGTTGCACTTACAGCACTTAACGTAACACTTACAGTTACACTAACAGCACTTAACGTAGCCGTGCCCCATATTACACCAGATTGTGGCTATGGACTGTTCTTCGGTTTTTATTGGAGGGGAAAGGGCTATTTCCGACTGTTTAAGCTCTTCTTCTCAATAATATTCTATGGGCTGTCTCCCCAGCATAATATCTGCAGACTTGAATACATAGTATGTTATTAGGCATGGGATTGCTTATGCAGGATGACGACTCTTAGTGATATGAGTGCACCACCGACATCGGCAACTATGTAGTAGTCATTATAGGCTAGGATTTGTACGCAGATCCAAGGTTCCCGGTGGAAGTCTCAGGAGCTTCCTGGTATCTGGCCGTATGCTGACTTCAGCATTTTGATGGACTGAAGAAACGCCGGCGTAAGCATTTGCACGGGATTGAGAAAGAGTTAATAATTCTAGTCCTGCAATGGTAGGTTCTTTAGTTTTCCTTATCCCAAACACATTCAATAATTCAAATAATATGAAAGTTGCAATATGGACGTTATTAGAGGACAAATATCGTACTAGGCTAAGACTAATGAATTTAAATGCATTGAATTCGACTATAACCAGCTCATTTCTCAGAGTTAGGATACGAGAAACTAAATTATGTAGAATTTCTTCATTCAAACAGAAGGCATAGTGTCTAGACAGGGAAGGATTCTAAATCCTAGTTGTACACTTTATGCTAAATATAACTATATGGCTAATTATACAGCTATATGGCCAAATAGTGGTAGTTTCCCAGTAATAGAGGTACATGCCCCTGCAGAATCAACTGACGTAGACAAATTCCAGTTTAAATATGGTAGTTTGTTAGACGGCTCCAATGCCCAGATTAGAAAAATAAGAATATGTAGGATACTATCTTCAGCAGATCTGGGGTTGGAAAGGAAGTTTGAATGGTTGTGGACTGCTACAATCTCGTAGGCTGAACAATCCATGTATTTGTGCGTAAAATGCCCATGACAACACGATGATCATTTTATGGTTGACGGCTAAACTTATTTCTGGGCCGTAGTCCAGGAGGGTTACCTGGTTTGAACCCCAACCCCTGAAATGTTTGCCAGACTCGTAAAAACGTAGCAAAAACCCGATATAAACAAATTTTGTATGCGTTTTTTGAGTTTTTTTTTGTGTACACACCCCCCCCCATTTTTTTGTTTAGTAAAATCCCCTCCGAAAAAAAGCCTGGGTACGGCCTTGCCTTATTTAGTCCTCGATGTGAATCTATGAAACTGTTCTATCGATGGAGGTTAGAAAGGCCGCTTGGATAGAGCTATTGTCGGGAAATTGCCAATTAATATAGTTATAATTAGCTCTGGGAACTTAACTGAGTCACATAATTCTATAGACTATTACATATAATTTTGACACCTTGAATTTTATTTAATGCTGATGCTTGTGTGAAATGGTCTCCCATTTCCACAGGGGGTACTCATTCCTTATCTTAATGGTGAACACGATAGTGTTTGGCACTATTAAAAAAATTTACAAACTTGCTATGATCTTTATTATTGCAACGATCATAAATTGAAGAGTATTTGAAGAGCTATTAGAATATTATATACACAAAAAAACGTAGCTATTGTGAATCCTATGTGCAATAGAAGGAACAAAAACAACATTCAAGCCCCTCCAGTTTATATTACCTTTTTATGACTTCAGGGTTTTTCTCCAAGAAAATTTTTTTAAGGGGGGAATAAAAAGATGGAGTTTCGATCGGTAATTCACCGACAGGTACGTGGCGGGGTACCGTATCTAAAGGTCAAACGCAAAAGGTTTAAAGTTTGATAAAATATCATTTTTAAAGGATTTTAAACTGCATTTGACTAAACTGAAACTTTAAATGGCCAATTCTTGTTGGAATAGACGAGCTTTATAAGTAGCACCGCCATCAGGGATAAGCGTAGGGCATTTTTCCACAGGGTAGCTTATAAAAAACAATAACTTTAAGAGTATCACATAAAATCCAGAGGACAATAGAAGTTAAATTTAACAATTTCTGCACTGACCGTGCGTATGAGCCTGCTTTCGATACTATACAATCGGCAGGCAAAATCCAGTCAGTAAAATTCTGCCGATCAGGGTGGTAAGGCATGTTCTGCGAATAAGGGACATAAAAATAAACATATGGCAAGCCAGTTGATAAAGTCCCTGATTTATAAATGTAAACGAACACTGAAAGAACCATTAAAATAGAAAAATGTGGCATCAAGTATGCCACAAGTTGTGGCATCAAGTATGCCACAAGTATGACACAAGTATGCCACAAGTATGCCACAAGTATGACACAAGTACGCCACAAGTATGACACAAGTATGACACAGGTATGCCACAAGTATGACACAAGTATGCCACAAGTATGCCACAAGTATGACACAAGTATGACACAAGTGTGACATCAAGTATGACAGAAGCAATATACAACGGAAACTCATTGAGACACTGAAAAAAATGGCTGGTGGGCTATTTTTGTAGTTATGAAGGTAGGGATAAAATGTTTCTTCCACATCTCGATTTAATATCCTATCTAAAAGAAGAAACGACTTACTTATCATGATACTTTTGGCGGTAAGTCATTTTCTTCGCCATCATGGCATCTAGATGCGTTAAATACTTTTCAGCCAAATATTCAAAAACTTGATTCACGTTGAGATCCTCTTTGACTGATTGTACGATACAGTCGGCAGTGAAGATTCCTAGCCATCGCTTCCACTTCGTTCCTGCAGGAAAAATAATTACTTATTGTGTTGAGACTCTTATGGATTGATACCTTTATTTTCAACAATTCACAAAATAGCAAACCAATGAAATAAACATAGCCACTTTTAGAAGTCCCACATTGCCTTTGCAGGGGCACAGTCTGAGAAGTCTTCTGGGGTGAGTTGAGGGGGGGGAGATTATATATTTAGGGTGGGAAGAAACAACCTTTCTGGCTTAATTCGAGTGTACCTTTGTCTTTAATCCACTGATGTTTTATGAGGACCGTAAGACATATTGAGGAAACTTGACTTTTGTATGTAATTTAGATCTGCAACAATTTTGGGAAAGGTAGCTTTAGGTAAAAGAGATTGTATGCCAACAACAACATTTTTTCCAAAAACTTTTTTTAAAGAAAGATGTTGAGTTTAGAAGACTTTTTATAAGTTTCGTCGAGTACTTTATCCTCAATGACCCTGATTCGTTTTTGTATATTTTTTCAAACTGAAAATAAGAGCAAAATTAAAACTAGAAACGTGCAGAAAATATTTTGTAAATGAGGAAAGCTGACCCTTCCTGTACACATTCCCTAAATATATCTTACGTCTTCATTCCTTTACCTTGATTCAATCATATATTTCCTATAGCCCTATCATTTGGATATCGACATTCCAGTCCAATTTGGGAGTTTAGAGCGTCTTCATGAGAAGAACCCCTAATAAATCTCAGTTTAGTTTTATGTCCTTGCACGTAGCTTTCGTTTAGTTTTGCACGGTTATATGGAACTCTTCCAATTGTATTTAAGCCTTCTTTTTATGTATCTGAAAGCTCTTCATATTACCTGCGATTCTTTGATAATATAAGTTGTTACCACACCCTGTGTTCGGTCTGATTTCAGCCCTCTGCTTACATCTTCAAGAGCATATGGAATACACTTCCAACTGTTGTTTGGGGTGTGCCATTCAGTTGGCACATTCAAACGTCTGTAATATTGATTTTAGAAAGTTACTTTTAATTTATAAAGAGTAAAAAAAAATATTATTTTATTTACCATTTTCTTACATTTTGGATTTTTTTCATTAAGTGTCTTTTTTTATGAGCGGTTTATTGATTAGTTGTTTCTAGTTGGTCATATACAAAAGATAATGGTTTAAAAAACCTAGTGGCTCATTTCCTATACTTTCATTTCTAACCTATAATTTGTTATATGGGGTTTTTATTTTTTTATATCTTTTTTTCGTTTTATTCGCCAGATTTGTGGATTCCTACATCGCCTGATTTCAATGTCATATTTGAATTGAAGTCTCTTTCATTCTGTCACTTCTTCTCTGTTTTTTTTCTCTGCTCTCTGTTTTTGTGAGTAGGTATTTTTTGCATTTTATGATTTGCATTTTTATGATTTGCATTTTGCATTTTGTATTTTAAATGATTAACAATTTAATACTTAAAAGACTTGTTTCGGATCCCTCTCTTTACAGATCGGAGCCTTTGTGGGGGATTTGTGATTGTGCTATTCTGCTGTTTTTTTTTTTTTCTTTTCGGTTGAAATATATATCTTGTCTTTTTATTTTATACTGGCATACAAGTATTATAAAAAAGTCTGATTGATAAAAATTGTCATCCTAGTATTCTAAAACTAATTCATAGTTTCTTGAGCGATAAATTTGCTTATTTTAAAATGTCACTTCATCCAATTTAAGGAAATTCATGACCCCAAGATGGCATATTATCTCCATTACTTTGGTCTATAAATATAAATGATTTAGCCAGCCGGGACAAGCCGCGGGAGGATGATGGAGGGTATTTTTACGGGGGTATTTTCGAGGGGGGGATTTTTCGGGACGTTGACAGGACGGAGACACAAAACATAAACAGACATGTAAAGGATATATCAATCTCGCTTTAATAGTTTGTGACGCCCGATTTCCTTTTGTTTTTGTGACAAGAAAACAGAGCTTTTCATGATCATCTTGGCAGGCTTTTATATAATGACTTTAAAAAACAAACAATTCCAGAAAGGTTGAAAATGTAAAGATCTTAACTTGTGTTTTACCCAAGGATAATGCCTCACATTTGTAGAATACTGAAAAACTGAGTACGGTGGTTCAGTTGCACGAGGGTTGAGTTACGCGAGAGTTCAGTTGCATGAGGGTTCAGTTGCGCGGTGATTAAGTTGCACGGGGATTCAGTTACACAGGCGTTCAGTTTCACAGGGGTTCAGTTTCACGGGGGTTCAGACAATGGGGTTCAGTTAAATAGGTTGTAGTTGCACAGGGGTTCAGTTGAACGGTGGTTCAGGTTGCACGGGGGTTCAGTTGCGCGGGGTTTCAGTTGTACGGCGGTTCAGTTACAGGGTTCAGTTGCACGGTGGTTCAGTTACACTCAAACCATCCCCCGTCATCGGTTCTTCAGGGGCATATACTACTATAACTGCTACCCTACATTTTTTCAGTAATAAAATGAGCGATTAGTATTCTATTATTATTACCTTCCTAGCCTAAACAAGAACTTAGCGGCCTCCTTATTCATCGTGAGCCCTTCTCCCTGTCTATTTTGTTTTACTTTTTATATTTTTCATATAAAATTACAAGGGATTTTTTTACTAGTCCTCTAAGGTGGACTCGCGCCAATCATCCCCATATGCTGGCATAGTTGAGATCAACTCACAATTCCATCTCCTCCGCAAATAAAAGCAGATATGAATCAACTTACGCTTCAACTACAGCTTGATCCACAAGATCTATCTTGTTCTGGACAATAACCATTGGAATCTCTCCGCATTCTTCTTCCACCTAGAAAAATGATCAATCTTTTGAAACACTATTTTGAAACTCTATAAACTTTATTTGAAAAGGACTTTTGGAAACAACTACATCTTAGCAAATGGGAGTTGACGCGTGGTGAAAAAAGAGATACTTTTTTTTACCGATACTCGGTTTTTGACTTGAGAAGATATGAACAATTTGCTAGACATGATAACTTTGACCAAAAAAAAATTGTCAATAATTTCGATATCTACAGACAGAAGGAAACATAAAAATTAAATTAGAAGGACTGCAATTCGCATAAACGACACAGCATTCGCACGTGATTTTGACTACTGGACAATTCTTCTGGATTGGTATGTTTTGATGGGCGTCTTTTGGGCTGAAAAACCTCTTCCTAGCCAATTTATCTATTACGGGTTTGCCTCCCCGTAGTAGCATAATATTTGTAGGCATGAATATATAATGAGTCGGAGGTAATAGGCTTGAGATTGTCTGTGCAGGATTTCGACTCTTGTTGATAGAAGAGCATCGCCAAGCGCTGAAACCATGTTGTGACCAAGATGGGCCCAGGATTGCACAAAGCCTCCATTCATGGAGGTCCCAGGGACTTCTTGCTGTCCGGTTCTAAGCCGGCTTAAGCACTTCGGTGTAGACTTGAGAAGATATGTGATCCCCGTCCTGCACTGGTATCCGGGATCATTGCTTTTCCTGAGGCGAAAAAAAAAAAAAAATTTCAATGATTTAAAGAACATGAAAATTGGAACTTGGAATGTTACGACATTAAAAAATGACTATCGTATCGACATTTTGACTGACGAATTCAGACGATTCGAACTGGATTTATTAGGAGTTTCAGAAACTCATATCCCAGGGGTAGGAAGCATGAAATTAGGTGATATAGAATTTGTTTACTCAGGCAGGAAGGATGGGTTACATAGACAGGGAGTAGGGCTCATGATGAATAAGGAAGCTGCTAAGTCTTGTTTAGGCTGGGAAGGTATTAATAATAGAATACTAATTGCTCATTTTATGACTAGAAAGTTCAAGGTATCAGTTATAGTAGTATACGCCCCTGTAGAACCGACTGATGGAGATACTAGTGACTCAGATGAATTCTACTTACAGTTACAGGAGCAAATAGACAAGGTCCCAGGTAGAAATATGATGTTATTGCTGGGAGATTTTAACGCCCAGGTTGGTAGAAATAAGGATAGATGGTATCCCAGCTTAGGTAAATTTGGTGTAGGAAAAGAAAACAGTAATGATACAGACTTTTGCAATTTTGTAGGTATAACAATCTAGTTATAACCAATACGGTGTTTGGTCATAAAAATGGCTCATAAGCTAACATGGTATTCACGTGATGGTAAGACAGCAAACCTTATTGATTATGTTATAGTAAATCGAAGACTGGCAGGATCAATACAAGATACTAGGGTATATAGGAGTGCTGTTATTGATGTTAAAAGTAAAGATCACCATCTAGTAGTGTCAAGGGTTAA
The DNA here is from genome assembly GCA_027921565.1 of Artemia sinica. NCBI lineage: Eukaryota > Metazoa > Arthropoda > Branchiopoda > Anostraca > Artemiidae > Artemia > Artemia sinica. The sequence goes on along the minus strand of CM051267.1, from coordinate 8,377,907 downwards.
TTTAAAGCTGAAATATCGGAAGGGTAATTACCTCCCGGGAAGTTATGATGTTAGTAGACTCCAGGATGAGAATTTGAGAGAAACTTTCCAGGAACAGTTGAATACTAAACTTGAGAGCTTTAAAATTTGATAATGTGGAAGATGGTTGGAATAATTTTAGAAAAATAATTTGTGAAGTTGCTGAAGGTGTATTAGGGAAGAAAGCTAGAACTGCAGCTAAGACTATTAGTGAAAAAGCTTTAAGTTTAATAGAAAGGAGAAAGGACTTGTACAAGAATTATCTGAGTGATAGATCACATGAAAACAAAGAAATGTAAAGAAAGTGGAGAAAGCATTGAAATATGAACTAAGGAGGTGTGAAGTGGAGGCCATGGATAAAATTGCCGAGGATTTAGAAGATGCAGCTAGACGGCATAATAGTAAAATATTGTACTGGCACGTTAACAAATTGAGAGGTAGTAGTCAATCCGGACTTGTTCCCAGTTAAAGATAGGAATGGGGTGGCAATTAGCGATAAGACAAAAGCTAAAGCGAGATGGGCCGAACATTTTGAGAATTTGCTTAACCAAGATAGAGTTGCAGGAAAAAATGTAGAGGAAAATGAAAAAGTTTGTGATACCTTGGATGTGAAGGAAGATTTGTTTTGTGAGGAGGAATTAGAAACAGTACTAAAAGGATTAAAGAATAATAAGGCTCCAGGTGCTGATAGGGTAGTAAATGAGTTTCTTAAATATGGTGGCTCTGAGGTTAGAAATAAGTTATTGGAGATTATGAATATGATTTTTGAAAAAGGGGAAGTACCTAATGATTTTAGGAAAACCTTAATTAAGCCACTTTATAAGAAAGGTGATAAAGTGAGTGTGGTAATTATCGAGGCATTAGTCTGGTCTCTGTAGGTAGCAAATTGCTTAGTAATATGATACTTTTTAGACTGAGAGATGCCGTAGACAAAGTTTTAAGAGAAGAGCAGTGCGGTTTTAGAAAAGGTAGAGGATGTGTTGACCAAATTTTCACTCTTAGGTTAATAATTGAGAAGTGCCTAAGTTTTCAAACACCTTTGGTCCTCAGTTTTATAGATTATGAGCAAGCGTTCGATTCTGTTGATAGAGGAGCTTTAGTAAAGGTTTTATCCTTGTATGGTATACCAGACAAATACATTAAAGTGATTAGTGCTATGTACGAGAATAACACTGCTGCGGTTAAGGTAGGAAATGAGGTTAGCAGCTGGTTTTGTATTAAATCAGGAGTTAAGCAGGGTTGTGTTCTATCCCCCTTTATATGGATTATTTTGATGGACTTTGTTTTAAGGAGCACAGGAAAGGCAATGGGAGACCACGGAATCAAATGGGAGGAAAAAGTCTCCTGGACTTGGATTATGCTGATGATTTAAGCATCCTAGATGAAAGTGTGAGCAAAATGAATGAAGTTTTAGAGGTTTTGCGAGTTCAGGGTGCTAGTATTGGTTTGAAAATTAATGTTAGGAAGACCAAGTCACTAAGGCTAGGAATAAGTGAAGATGAAAAGGTGACGTTGGGTAATGAAAAGATTGATCAGGTGGGCAGTTTCACTTACCTTGGTAGTATTATTAGTAAAGATGGTGGGAGCAGTGAAGATGTTAAAAATAGAATAGCCAAGGCTCAGGGTGTTTTTTTCACAGTTAAAAAAAGTCTGGAAGAATAGGAAGATAAGTCTGCAAACCAAGATTAGAATCTTAGAAGCTACAGTGATGACAGTGGTCAAATATGGCTCTGAAGCATGGACGCTCCGAAAAGCGGATGAAGATTTGCTAGATGTTTTCCAGAGAAATTGCTTAAGGATTGTTCTGGGTACCCGGCTGACTGACCGTATTTCAAACAATAGGCTATACGAAAAATGTGGTTCAATACCGCTTTCTAGGTCTATAATGAAAGAAAGGTTGAGGTGGTTAGGGCATGTTGTTCGGATGAAGGATGACAGATTGCCGAAGATTGTTCTTTTCGGCCAACCATCTAGGGCTAAACGGAAAGCAGGTCGTCCCCGTCTGGGTTGGGAGGACGTCATAAAGAAAGATTTAAAGGAAATGGGAACTTCGTGGGCGGGTGTAAAAAGGGAGGCTTTGAATAGATTGGGGTGGAGGAGGAGCGTGCGTAGCTGTGTTGGCCTCAGGCGGCTTGGTGCTGCGATGAGTTGTTAGTAGTAGTAGTAGTAGCAATGCATAATTTGTTATCCCTATATGTTTCAATCGAAGTGTGTTCGTTCTAATTTTAGTAATAAGGAAATTTAGATAATTTCTTCGCTATTAAAATCTATTTTCATTTCTTGTTAAATGAATATGGATGATATTGTTGTATTGGTAAGTAAGTAAGTATATTTATACAAAATGAATACGGAGTAAAAAACAAAGGAAAAAATATATAACGTGCAAGGAATACAAACTAAAGCACAAGATAAACAAAAAACAGAACAAAATCACAACATAAATAAAATTGCCACTATGTCCACCAATTACAACAGGGGAAAAAAATAAACCAAGAGCATATTGAAACATATCTGAATAAAGAAACTACAAAGGATGAAGATTGAGATCATATTCAAATTATACGGCTGATAGAATCAACAATAACTTCACAAGGACACAAACTATGTTGTGCCTTGAAGCAGGTTCTTCCAGATAAGTCCATCGTTCCACATTATCCGTCCTGTTCATACACGCGTTAAATTATAATGTAGATTATACACAACATGTGACTCGATGCCCTCTTTGCGCTTTTTCCTCCGTGCCATCAGAAAAAAATTCCTAAAGTAAACAAAACAGGGCCGCATCCAGAATTTTTTGAGGGGCCGCATCCAGAATTTTTTGAGGAGGGGGGCTTAAAAAAACTTAGGAAACACATCAAAATTTGTTAAATGTATTTTTGTTACGTTTTCATGAGTCGGACAAAACATTTCAGGGAATGGAAGGGGTTCAAACGCCCTACCCCCCTGGATACGGCCTTGAGGCAAAACCAGATATTCAAATCTGCATCTCTATCACCATGATTGATTACAACCCTTTCGTTAGGTGCATGGTGGCTGTTTACCTCCTCACGTACTGCAACGCTTTTTTCCGATATCAACACTGGGACAGATTCCTCCTGGTCTTATTGAAGCATGTCGAGGGGATATACAACGGGGAGAGAAGTAGCTTAATTCTATATTCTTGTCAATCTGCCCTAGCTGTGTAGTAGTACCCTATTTGACAACGTCGCCAAAAGACTGCAATCATTCTTCACTCAGTCGTGTACAAGGCCGTATACAAAGGGGAGGGGATTACCCAGTTTGGACCCCTCCCCACCCTCGAAATTTGTGTATTTATTTTAAGTGACGAATTTTCATCAATGAGGTCGAACCCTGCGTTTTTGTTGGAATAGTTTTTTTTTTCTATCTATTTCAGTGCAACACCTGTGGATTTCTGTATATAGCTTGAAAGCTTTGAAACGCAATATCATTACATTATTTTTAATGATAATTTTTTAATGAAATTATTTTTAATGAAATTATTTTTAATATTTGCCTTTTTAATCGCAAACACCAAGCGAAACCTAAAAAAATATATAATTGAGGAGTTAATAGCAGCCATTTCTATCACCCTTATAGAGAAGAAAAACCTTTGCGGTCGCTGTTTTAAATATAATTCCACAGTGTAAGAGTTAAATAAGATAACTTTTTATTTCAAACTCAAATCTCACAAGCAGTAAATACGGAATTTGTGTTTTTATTAAATGTGAAATATAGAAAAAAGAACTTAGTAGCGACAATTTCCATTAAAAAAATCATTATAAACGAAATAAAAACAGCCCTGAATTATATTTCTTGTCATACTACTAAAATGAGTATTGAATCGTTACTAAGCATATCACTCAAAAAATGAAAAAAAATTAAATCCATGACAAATAAAAAAAACCATCAAGTTCAGGGGCTAAAAAAAAATTACAAAACGCAGTTAAATATAGAATAAACAATTAATTAACATCACTCAAATCCGTGAGATATGGTTGGAAAAGAAAAAATCTAAAGAGAAAGAATATCTATCAAAACTGGAATATAAATTTAAAAACAAAAATTTCTCGAAAACTTAAATTAAGTGGGGATAAAACAGCGAAAAAAATTTAATTTGTTATCTAACAATTTAGCATTATGCAATTTCTCCGTCGTTTCTTCATGTGTGTTTCAGACCATACGACATACGCCACCGGCAGCACATAATCTGAAACATTGTACACATTTGTACAATTCTAGTGTAAGTTGGACCATTTGAAAGCATGTCAGTATAGCGAAGGCTGTACCCATGGGGCGGGTTAGGCGGATTTACCCCCCCCCCCAAAAAAAAAAAAAATTCCAACTCGTAAAAACAATACAAAAATAAATATAAAACAAATTTTGATGTGTTTTTTAAAGTTTTTTTGTAGCCCCCCCCCCCCCTCTGAAACAAAAATATGGATACTGCCCTGGGTATAGTCCATTATAATATACAATGGATTTTAGCGAATAATGGGTAGGAGCAAAGGGTTGCATACTTGCTGCCATCTGGCACCCAGGATAATTTATTCATCGTCACTGAGTAATTAGATATATTTACAGTCTTTGGTGCAAAAAAAAAAAAAAAATAAAGAACAGACAACAAATGTCAATTATGTTGCTTCATCGTAAATAGATTACAGTATCTAATTAATAATGGTAAAGTAAATTGCTGAAGGCCAGCAATTACTTTATTACAAATTTAACGACAAAGAATGATAAAATGTCGTCAAATCGATGAACCGTAGCTAAATTGTCAAAACAATTTTACTAATGATAGGTCGCGTAAGGGAAAATTATACAGAAGAAAAAGAACAGTCGAAATAAAAATACATCATGATAGCTAGTTTTGCTATTACATAATACAAATGCAGAAAATAATATGGCGCCATAAAAAGGGCACGAATCCATAGATAAGCTAGGTAGAAGGGGGTGCTCAAAAGGGGGTAGAGAAGAACGAGAAAAAGAACAAAACGAAACAGAAGTACACCATTATCATTTGTTTTCCTTTGCCATAATATAACTAATGGAAATTGCACAACGGTTTCAAAGAGACACGGACCCACATCAAATATGGGGGGGGGGAGGTGCTGAGAAAGGGAAAGTTTAAAATTTTTGGAATAAATAGCTATTATATTATTGGAGTAAAAGTACTATGTTTATATTTTTAAATTTTTTTTCTATAACAAAAAGCAACACCTGTCAACAAGTTCTGCTAAACACCATGTGTAAGGTATGGATGTATAGGTGACACCTTCTCATGATGTCCAAGGGAGCAGTGGAATAAATAGGGGCTCCTACTGTTAATTTCAGTCACCTTGCAGCCACTCGTAAACCTGCATAGTGTCTGAATATGAGGCAGGGTAGTTTGTGAAATACGCTGTCGAGATTGGACGGGTTGAAGCACAGTTATATAATTATCCAGTATGATCTTTCCCTATCTCACCCATTATAAAAACCCAGACCAAGGTGCGAGTGCTCCAGAGAACGTTTTTGCAGATAGAAACATAGGCGCATCAGATCTTTTCACGGGTAGACAAGTCAGACTGTGATCTAATCGGAACAAGTGGAAACCCGCTATTACGAATAATGCACTTTGTTGGAAACAATCGGAAACAGACTAACCCGCTAATGCAGAAAGAAGTGGGAGGAGCTTTTTGTTCGCACCGAGAACGAAGACCAGAAATGATCTGCGACAAGCTTACTGGATAATTATATGAACTGGGGTTTGAAGCTAGCAATTTCCGCTAAAGTCATGCATGAGGGGTGAACGCCCAGGGAAATATAAAGTACCGACCTTGACACAAGAAAAGACCAATGGGGAGTGATCCGGTTTGGGAGAAAGAGCCTTTTTTGCTACCGCCGGTTTGGAAGATCTAGTGCTGCTTACCGCCCCTGGTTGCTGAGTAGTGGGTGACTCTCTCCTCTCTTTTGAGAGACGAGTTTTTGCCTGTCGATGCCGATTTGAAGCAGGGGAGAGGGTTCTCGGGAAAGAAGAAAAAAGGTGGACACTACCAAGAAAGGCTCTTCCGTAAAGTGAAATGAAAAAAGAGATAGGCGAGCACTCGCTCAAAATGACACCCCGAGGGGCACAGTAGCCCAGCACAGTGGATGCTAAATTATCTTTATTGCTGTTACTTTGTTGTTTGTTTTTTCTGTTTGCGGAGGCAAGGGGTCTTTGTTGCCTGATCCATAACTTGAGTCCCGCTCATACCAATACATAATGCACATTCTAATACACATATTTTACTTTTAGGGAGGAGGGGGGAAAGGGGTGGTCTCCCAAACGTAAAAAGAAAGATCGTTTTTGCTAACTATGTGTGTCTGGTTTCGCTGAAGCACCTTTGTACAATCCTGAAGCTGGTGAATTATTACTGACAATGAAACCAGACCAATCAGTTTCAGGTGTAGGTTTGACGATAGAACGATCATGAAAATCTATAATAGTCTTTTGTTAATTTTCTTTTTCTTTTCCGGGCACATATAAAATAAAAATATAATAAACACTTTTTTATATACAAAATAAAATTAACATATCAAAGATGATATTTCGAGGCAAAGATATAACATACAATATTACAAACATACAATATTCGAACTATAAATATTAGACAATATAATATTATATTGTAATATAATATAGAATATAATATAATACATTATATGTATATTATAATATAATATATTATAATATATTACAATATAGAAATATAATATTAGACATATAATTTAAAAATACCTGATGCTTGAGTATTATTTGATACTGCATAATATTAACATAATATTGATAAACATTATACACTTTCTACATTATTTATATTTTAAAGTATAATAATTTCAGGTATATCTAAGCACTTTGAGTATACTCGGGACGGGGCTAGAGCCCCAGTGTAACCAATTATATGATTATGAATGACGTCAGTGGTGTTACTGCATGAGAGTTCCTAGCTTCTGCATTAGTTGATTATAAAGCGGCCTTAAACCATCATTTTTAGCGAGCTAGGAAAAAAAACCATCCTTAATAAAGTATTTAGGGAGACTGTTGTCAAAGAAGACATCCACACGTTTTATCCATATCTGCAGAGTTTTAATTTTAATCTAACAGATTTGGACCGAATTAAACATCATATTTTCTTCTTGAAAAACAAACTTGCCATTAGTGAAAGTCAGTCATCAGCCTTTATTTGAAAATTAGTTTTCAAAAGCTTGCTGAAACTTTCTAAAGATCATCGTGGATCAGCAATTTTAAACACAAAGTTCGGGCACTAACGCAAATTTCAAGCAAATTAATGGTCCTATGTCAATTCTAAATTTTTGGTCAACCTTCTTAAGACCATAGGCGGCGTTGCCTTGTTTGCTTCTCATTCCAGTGCAATCTAACGGTCCTATGTCAATTTTAAATTATTGGTCAACGTGCTTGAGACTCTAGGCAGGCATGCCTTTACAAAAACTAACCTGACAAGTATGTGTCCAATAAGAGTCATACTTACTCCCGCCATTTACCCGTGCCGCAGCCATTTAAACATTTGCCTCTCATTACTTGGACTATCTGTCATGGCTTGTCTCTTTCTACAATTAGCCATGTCTTGATGCAACCTGCTGCAAAATACTTGAGTGATTTCTTACTATCCCACGAGTGATTTCTCGTGGGATAAAGTTATTACTGGGAGCAAAAGTCCTTAAAAAGAGGAGAATATGGTCGGATATGAAATACTATGGGAGAAACTACAAGAATTCCAATATTTCGTGAAGGAGCAGAGGGCTACCACACCTTTTCATAAGCACCTGATGAAATTGACCCACTAATATAATTTTTCGAGATTAACCCCCTCTCACGCCCACCATTTCCCCAGACACATCCAATCAAAATTTTGACATAGCCATTTTGTTCAACGTAGTTGAAAGTTCTGGAATTAGGCTACCAGCACCTTTTCATAAGCACCTGATGAAATTGACCCACTAAGATAATTTTTCGAGATTAAACATGTCTTTACTGATGTATTGTCCATAATTGCTCTGGTATGGAGATTCATCGCGGATAAATAATTTAGTTTGGGCATTAACATTAACGGTTCTTCAAACTCAAAGAAAATACTTCATTAATTGTGAAAAACTAGTATATTAATACAACTACATAAAAACTGATAAATTGCTTTCAGAGTTATAAGCTTTGATAATTCAATACCCCAAATTTACATACCATTTAATTTACTCTGACAGATACGTTAGATGAAACTGTGATTTAGTCTTGTACTTTTTTTTTATTAAACCGTTAAGCTAATGGTACTTATAATGCTAGTCTATAATTTATTATGATGACTCCACCATGTGTCAAATGCAATTTAGTGCAAGAACAAACTTATAATTCCGTTCTATATTTATCATTCATTACTTTAATCTAAATGATTTGAATACCAAAAATCACGTGATTCAAGCTTACTTTATTTTCAGAAGCTTTCTAAGTAAGAGACGTTCAGATTCTCCGATTTATACGTACGAAAATAAAAAAAAACAAGTTCTTTTTAACTGAAAGTAAGAGCAACATTAAACTTAAAACGAACAGAAATTAGTCCGTATATGAAAGGGGGCTGTCCCCTCCTCAACGCCTCGCTCTTTACGCTAAAGTCTGACTCTTTCTCACAACTTTATTTTTTTAAACAATAACAAACTTAGCGTAAAGAGCCAGGCGTTGAGGAAGGGACAGCCCCTTTCATATACGGAATAATTTCTGTTCGTTTTAAGTTTTAATGTCGCTCCTTACTTTCAGTTAAAAAAAAAAAAAATTAATTTAATTTTTGACGTTTTTGAATTAATGGAGGTTTTGATTTTGGCTCACAGTACATGAATAATTAAAAAAAAAATTCACATTAATTTTACTTTTATTTGGCTTTCTCGAAAGTTGTTTAATTTTATTTACGAACATTTTTATTAGTAATAAATATTTGATACTTACGAATTAACTTACGTAACGAACTTCTATATCAATATATTTTTAATACGTATATTAGGGGGTTCGCCCCCTAGTCAATAACTCGCTCTTTAACCTAAAGTTCGATTTTTGTTCCAATTCTTTAAAAATGACCCCTTAATATTCATAACTTTCAGCCCTCCCCCGGGGACTTTGGGGGATTAAGTCATCCTAAAAGACATATTTATTGTATTTTCGACCATGCTGAACAAAATGGCTATCTCAAAATTTTGATCGGGTGACTCTGGGAAAAAATGAGCGTGAGAGGGGGCCTAGTTGTCCTCCATTTTTTTTGGTCACTTAAAAAGGGCACTATAATTTTAATTTCCATTCGAATGAGTCCTCCCGCGATATTCAAGGACCACTGGGTCAATGCAATCACCCCTGGGAAAAAAATAAATAAACACGCATCCGTGATCTTTCTTCTGGCAAAAAATACAAAATTCCACATTTTTTGCAGATAGGAGCTTGAAGCCTCTACAATAGGTTCTCTGATACGCTGAATTTGATGGTGTGATTTTCATTAAGGTTCTATAGCTTTTAGGGGGTATTTCCCCCTTTTTTCGAAAATCAGCCAAATTTTCTCAGGCACGTAACTTTTGATGGGTAGGACTAAACTTGATGAAACTTATATATTTAAAATCAGTATTAAAATTTGATTCTTTTGATGCATCTATTGGTGACAAAATCCCGTTTTTTAGAGTTTTGGTTACTATTGAGCCGGGTCGCTCCTTACTTACAGATCGTTACCACGAACTGTTTGATCTATTGGTATAAAGATTTCGTTTCAGTTCCGAGGTTTCCGAGTTTCAGTTACTATTGAGCTGGGTTGCTAATTTTGTACATCGATCTATGAGACACCGAGCTGGGAGAAATAACTGTCTTTGCATCATGAACGTTTTAAAAATTGCTGAGGTGTGATAATGTCTGAAGTTTCAGCTGTTTTATCACCCAACAATCTTTATTTCGATCCTAAAGGGCAAAAAGGAGACGCAAGAATTTTCGACAGATAAATGTCATACCCAAGGTACAAAAAGTGCTTGTCCGTATGTTTGTCCGAGTAGTAGAAACATAACAAAAATAAATATAAATAAATTTTTGATGTGTTTTTTTTATTTTTTTTATCCCTATTTGTCTCTTTCTCCTTCTACTCTTCCCTAACCCTCTGTCTCTCTACCTCCTCCTCCCTTCCTCCTGTTTCTCTCAGCTTCTTCACTCTCACTTAAAATTTATTTAATTGGCTCTGTGTGTAAGTACTACCCAAATTTGTCTTTCTTATATGTTTATTATCCTGCTGAGTAAATATACGTGTATCATTTAAATTGTTGTAGGATGTTGTAGGAGGCGCTGAATTTCCCATCATTATTAAAGAATAAGATCAGAAATTAAATAAATAAAAAAAAACAAGAAATAAAATTTTTGTAATATCGCTTTATCACTCGTGATTTTTGTATTTGTATTAAAAAGGTACTAGTGCATTAGATGTTTTTTTTTTATTTTATCCCTATTTGTTATATGGGAGGATCTTTCCACGAAGGAAGTTTTCATGGGGAAGAGACATTGCTACGAAGGGGGCGCCGGATTTCCCATCATTATTAAAGAAAAAGATCAGAAATTAAATAAAAAAACAAACAAGAAAATAAAAAAAATAAAATAAAATAAAAAAAAATATACAGTGACCGTCATCAGTTTTTACTACTGATGACGGTCACTGTATATGTGACCGAAATATCTGCTATTTTTGTGAATTTCTATACACTGTCTATTAAAAAGGATTTTATCCCTATTTTGAACTTTTATTTTTAGAACCATGCTTGACCACTGTCATCACTGTAGTTTCAATATTCTAATTTCGGTTCGCAGACTTATCTTTAACTATGATTTTGCCTCTCATTATCTCTATTTGTTTTTTCTTTTATTAAGGATTAAAAAAAAGTTGAATAAAATTTCTGAGAATGACGACACCTTAAGAGGATTTTAACGAAAATAAAACTACTTATTTCACGAATATATTAGTAGAATGCTAATATTGAATTTGGGTGGATTATGTTCCTTCCTGTGTTATTTGGGTGGATTACGTTCCTTGGCAACTTTCCAGAGCATGTACTTATGGATTTGGGTGGATTATGTTCCGTCCTGTGTTATTTGGGTGGATTATGTTCCTTGGTGTCTTTCCAGAGCATGAACCTATGGATTTGGGGGGGGGGATTATGTTCCTTCCTATGCTATTATAAGGGATTATGTTCCCTCCCCATGCTATTCTATAGAGGCCCTAGGAACCACGTTCTATAGAGGCCATAGGAAGACGTTTCTATAGAAGCTCTACACCTTTTCAAAGAGAGTGAGTATCCTCTCACACCTATACTTCCTTGGCACCTTTTCAGAGCATGTACTTATGGATACCTTTCCAAGCAACGTGATTAAACACGCTTTTACAATCGAAATTGTTTGATTGACATTTGCAAAAGGGATAAGGAATTCGCAAATTGGACTCTATGAACGATATTAATTAATGTTTGAATAATAGGAGTGTGATTGATTCTAATTAGTGATTGGATAATTTTTTAACAAGAAATCTCTGAATAAAATATTTTTGGAGGGATGGGAGCGAGGTGTCTTAGAGTACTTATAATGGTGTTATTTGGGGAGATTATGTTCCTTGGCACCTTTTCAGAGCATGTACTTATGGATACCTTTCCAAGCAACGTGATTAAACACGCTTTTACAATCGGAATTGTTTGATTGACATTTGCAAAAAGGGATAAGGAATTCGCAAATTGGACTCTATGAACGATATTAATTAATGTTTGAATAATAGGAGTGTGATTGATTCTAATTAGTGATTGGATATTTTTAACAAGAAATCTCTGAATAAAATATTTTTGGAGGGATGGGAGCGAGGTGTCTTAGAGTACTTATAATGGTGTTATTTGGGGAGATTATGTTCCTTGGCACCTTTCCAGAGCATGTACTTATGGATTCTAGTACTTTATGTTCCTTGGCACCTTTCCAGAGCATGTACTTATGGATTTGCATGGTAATTCCTATACGTCCCAGCAAATAGCACGGGAAGGAACATAAACCATGCAAACCCATAAGTACATGCTCTGGAAAGGTGCCAAGGAACATAATGTAGTAGAAATGGAACATAGATCTCTACTTATATTTGTTGTTTTCATGGGATGGAATTTCTTATCCAACCATAAGGACAAATTGAAAAGATCCCTGTTTGAAAGCTGTTTAAACCCTTTATACGAGCTAGACCTTTCTTAAGCAAATACCTTTTTCTTCCAAGACCTGATTGCATCAAATGAGTGTCGATCAGTTGCCGAGAATGTGACCACAGCGGCATGAGCGCCTCGATAATATGCTTTAGTAATTGCATCGAATTCTTCTTGACCAGCAGTATCCCATAGCATTAATCGAACTTCTTCACCATGAAGTCTGAAAAATATAAGGCAAAATCAGAGAGAAGGCATGTTCCTAAATACAATCCCCTTTCAAAATCAGAGAGAGGATAATTGTAGAAATCAGAATGACCTTTCAGAAAGACCTTTCAAAATCAGAGAGAGGATACATTGTAGGGGATACAGATTCAAGCGCTGGTGTCGTTGGTTATTTGGTTTGAAACGGGTCTGTGTCGTGACTCTGTAAGCTCAGCCAGAGTCCAACCCAGCTCTAAATGGGTATCTTGAAAAATCTGGGGAAGGTAAACAGGTAAGGTTTTCCAAAAGCATAAGGTGGCTGGCCCCCATTTTCCATCATACTTTCTGGCTGTAAGGCCACAAAACAGAGATCAGCACCGCCAGTTTGGATTATATAAAGTCTATTGCTGCATTCTTTACCTTACCTATTCTGTACCTAGGATATGGATTCAGCTTCGAACTAATTGTCTGCCAATTCATGATAAAGATAATTTGAGAACGAGAGAAGGTCTGGAAGCTAAAGTCACTGCAAAGATATGTGGGGAAAAGGATCACATGGCTTGGGCCACTTTAACTTCCCGTTTAGGAAGCTTTTTCTCCTTTAGGAGGTTCAACTTTCGTTTGATGGGAGTTCAACTGATAGTTCCAACTGTCAGGTTGATGGGTTGAAGTTCCCCTTTGACCTCAAGTGAAGGAAGTTTTTTTTTTTATTTAGGAGGTTCAACTTTTGCTGATGGGAGTTCAACTGATTCTTTCATGATGATCAGCTGGAATTGAGGCTAAAAAAGTGGTTTTAAGGAACTGTATCCTCTTAATCAGGGAGATGGATCGCTTCCTTCCATCCACATTTTGTTAGCAGTTGGCTATAAAAAAAAAAATTCCATTGAACCAGTGGTGAATATTAAATGCATCATACTGAGACCTATAGGCTATGGATTATATACCTTTGAAATACCTTCGCCACATTGAGGATATACGTGCCCAATGTATAGAAACTGAGATAAAGATCTTGTCAACCTCTTGGCTGTTTGCAAGAACTGAAGAACTTGAGTTTTGAGCTTTTCATGTATTTGACGGATTAGCTTGGTTTGTATAAAATTTATAAAGCAGCAAGAATGTTGGGACTATAAGACAAGCTGTTCGTTTTGTTCAGATAGGCATGGAATCAAACAGTTCGTGGTAACGAACTGTAAGTAAGGAGCGACCCGGCTCAATGGTAACCGAAACTCTAGAAAACGGGTTTTTGATACCATAGATATATCAAAAGAATCAGATTTCAATGCTGATTTCAAATATATAACTTTCATCAAGTTTAGTGCTACCCATCAAAAGTTACGCGCCTGAGAAAATTTGGCTGATTTTCGAAAAAAGGGGGAAAGACCCCCTAAAAGTTATAGAACCTTAATGAAAATCACACCATCATATTCAGCGTATCAGAGAACCCTACTGTAGAGGTTTCAAGCTCCTATCTACAAAAATGTGGAATTTTCCATTTTTGCCAGAAGAAAGATCACGGATGCGTGTTTATTTGTTTGTTTGTTTGTTTTTTTTTTTTTCCAGGGGTGATCGTATCGACCCAGTGGTCCTAGAATATCGTGGGAGGGCTCATTGGAACGGAAATTAAAAGTTCTAGTGCCCTTTTTTAAGTGACCAAAAAAAATGGAGGGCAACTAGGCCCCCTCCCACGCTCATTTTTTCCCAAAGTCACCCGATCAAAATTTTGAGATAGCCATTTTGTTCAGCATGGTCGAAAATATGATAAAAATGTCTTTTAGGATGACTTGATCCCCCAAAGTCCCCAGGGGAGGGCTGAAAGTTATGAACTTTACTCAATGTTAACATATAGTATTGGTTATTGGGAAGTATACAGACTTTTTCAGAGGAGATTTTTTCTGGTAGGTGGGGGAAGGAGAGGGTCGGGGGCTATATGGAAGGATCTTTCCATGAAGGAAGTTTTCATGGGGGAAGGGAAATATTATATAAAATAAATAAAAAAAACAAGAATATTAAATAAAAAAACAAGTTTTTTAAACTGAAAGTAAGGAGCGACATTAAAACTTAAACGAACAGAAGTTATTCCGTATATGAAAGGGGCTGTCCCCTCCTCAACGCCTCGCTCTTTTACGCTAAAGTTTTTTATTGTTTTAAAAAATAGAGTTGTGAGAAAGTCAAACTTTTTATTGTTTTAAAAATAAAGTTGTGAGACAGAGTCAAACTTTAGCGTAAAGAGCGAGGCGTTGAGGAGGGGACAGCCCCTTTCATATACTGAATAATTTCTGTTCGTTTTAAGTTTTAATGTCGCTCCTTACTTTCAGTTTAAAAAACTTGTTTTTTTTATTTAATATTCACAGAGATAAGGTGCGTAAGTTAGTAAAGCATTGTTTCTATTCTGGCATGTGATATAAAGCGACGCCGGTTTTACTTGTGGGGTTTAGGATTATTTAGAGTTTGTTAGCCATCGTCCATGGGGCTTGTGTACTAAGCCCTTATATCTTGTTTTGCATATTGTAAGCATGAGAAGAATTCATACTATTTTTGAAAAAATGTATAGATGTTTGGGTTCGTCTACAATTATTTACAATTTGTCTACAAATCTTTGGAAAGAAATCTGCGAAACAAAAGATAAGGAGGTTGACTCCTCCTCAAGATTCGTGATCTTTCTGAAAATCTATTAATGAGAATTTGCACCACGATCACCTCAAATGCAAGGAGCTTTCCTCTCCTGAGAGGAGCGTTTTGGAAACCGGGAATGATGAGCTATTTCTACCACTAAATATAGCGCTTAGAATCACAGTACCCTTGGTAATTCGTGAACTTGGTAATTGTGAAGTGTGCACTATAGTTTACTTGGTAGTTGCATCTTCAAAATAACAAAATCATTGAACGTTATTGCTTCTCACTAGTAAATTTAAATTCAGCGGCTTTATCCATTGATATTTCTCACTCCCCATTTTTAATGTTTACAAATAATATATTATTTCTGTACTGGTTGAAAAGCTTCGAAACACAACATTATTAATTTCTTTTTTTTATTGAAAGCTTGCCTGAAAACTATTTATTTTATCCCATAGATAACTTCATTTTCAAATAAAGATATCACTAACAAACGAGGAAAATGATAGTTACCTTCTGCTGAATCATTAGATCAAGCAGATTTATTACTTCTGGATAGCACCATTTAATACATCAAGCTTTGTTTTACTTGGACCATTAATCAGTTAATATTTCACACAGTGCCAAAAATAGCAACTGAAATATGGCAGAACAGAAGAAGAAGAAAAGTGATTTGAGTTACTCAACCTTGTTCGTCTCCGTTGTGCCCAGAAGCTTTTATTATCTAACTATGATTTAAAGTAGCTCCTGATGAATAAGTAATTGCAATTCAAAAGGAAACAGAAGCAGTTTTTTTTGGATTTAGACCTAAGCTTCGCCTTTCGTCTCAACTAGGCATAATTGATCAGTAGGTCTACTCTTTTTAGCGGTGTATTATTTATCTCAGTTCCCTCTGAGCTTGTCCTTGAGTTTTTTTGTGTTCCTTAAAAATGTTGTTTTTCATTTTTTTTCTTTTGTGTGTACGGTATTCCTTTTGAATCAAATTTGGACAAAAAAGAGACGGAGGCTTTGAAAAATTGGGACGGGGGAATAGCTTGCGTAGCTATGTTGGCCTCGGGCAGCTTGATGGCAGTGAGCTGTAAGTAGCGGCAGTAGTATATAAATATATATGTTACTGTGAATTTCCGAAATCTGGTTAACGTCAACATTCACCGGTGAATGTTTCTCCGCTTTTCTCTGCTTGGATTTAATTAGGTTTGTGAATCAGCTTTTTCAGTCCTTATGTGAGCATTGAGGGCAAAAGTTAAAGTTAGGTTAGGTTAAATTAGGTTATACATCTAAGAAATGGGCAAAAAACCTAATCTAACCTAACCGAATTTAACCTAAACTATCACAATCAAACCGTGCATGAGACTAAAAAAGTTTACTGACAACGGTGAATAATCAAAGGAGAAAAAAAAAGGTATTTTGGAAATATACTGAAAGGTATATATATACCATATACCCTATATATATACCATATATATAATATATATATAGATATATATATATATATATATATATATATATATATATATATATATATATATATATATTATATATATATATATATATATATATATATCTATATATATATATATATATATATATATATTATATATATATATATATATATATATATATATATATATATATATATATATATATATATATATAGATATATATATATATATATTATATATATAATATATATATATATATATCTATATTATATATAATATATATATATATATATATATATATATTATATATATATATATATATATATATATATATATATATATATATATTTATATATATATATATATATATATATATAGTATATATAATATTATATATATATTTATATATATATATATATATATTATATATATTATACTATATATATATATATATATATATATATCAATTAATTTCTGTTTTTTTCAATTAATTTCTGTTCGTTTTATATTGACATAGTCTTTTCAGGGAAAAAGAAAATAACACTTTAAATCTTTTCGTTTTTTAAGACTTTATAGTTTGGCCTGCTATTTGTATGCTGGAGAAAAATTTAAAAATCTGGACACAAATAGAACTGTTTAACTTAGTCTCATACCTCCTCTAGTTGACCTAAAATGGAAAACTTGATACCATTCGCAAAAAAATCTGTTTACTTTCTTTGATAGCTTCATCACAGTGAATTTTGATTACATTTAGTTTTTAAACATAATGGGCAAATGGGAGGGTGGGAGTGGAAGGGGTATTAGTTGCCCTCCAATCACTTTCGACTATTAAAAAGGGCATCATCCCTTTCTATTTTCAATCGAATGAGCCCCTTTCGAAGTTCCCACGACAACTCCTCCGATACGAAGTGCCCTGGTCTAAACAACAACAACAACAACAACAAAAAATATTACTAATCACTTTCGACTATTAAAAAGGCACTAGCCCTTTGATTTCAAATCGAATGAGCTTATTTGAAGTTTTTACGACAACGCCTTCTATAAAAAACATTATATGCCCCCTGGGCATAACTTAAAAACTCTTGCCCTGAAAGTTGTGGGGGAGTGTCCTCCTCAAAAAACATATTTTCCTATCTGGAAATCAACTACGCTGAACAAAGTGGCTATCTCAAAATTTTAATTGGATGTGTTTGGGGGAATGATGGGCGTGGGGGGGGGGGCTAGTTGCCCTCAAATCACTTTCGACTATTAAATAGGGCACTAGCCCTTTGAATTTCCAATCGAATTAGCCTTTTTTGAAATTTCTACGACAACGCCTGCTATAAAAACCTTATATGGCCCCCTGGGCATAACTTAAAAACCCTTGCCTGAGGGTTGTGGGGAGTGTCCTTCTAAAAAAATATTTTTCTATCTGGAAATCAACTAGCCTAACGCTAAACAAAATGGTTATCTCAAAATTTTGAATGGATGTGTTTGGGTGAATGATGGACGTGGGGGGGGGTAGTTTGCCCTCCAATCATTTTTGACTATTAAAAGGGCACTAGCCCTTTGAATTTCCAATCGAATGAGCCTGTTTTGAAGTTTCTACGACAACGCCTTCTATAAAAACCTTATATAACCCCAGGGCATAACTTAAAACCCTTGCCCTGAGGGTTGTGGGGGAGTGTCCTCCTCAAAAACATATTTTTCTATCTGGAAATCAACTACGCTGAACAAATGGCTATCTCACAATTTTGATTGGATGTGTTTGGGGGAATGATGGGCGTGGGGGTGTAGTTGCCCTCCAATCACTTTCGACTATTAAAAGGGCACTAGCCCTTTTAATTTCCAGTCGAATGAGCCTGTTTTGAAGTTCCCACGACAACACCTTCTATAAAGACCTTATATGCCCCCAGGGCATAACCTTAAAATCCTTGCCCCGAGGGTTCTGGGGAGTGTCCTCCTCAAAAAGATATTTTCTATCTGGAAATCAGCTACGCTGACAAAATGCCTATCTCAAAATTTTGATTGGATGTGTCAGGGGGAATGATGAGCGTGGTGGGGCTAGTTGCCTTCCAATCACTTTCGACTATTAAAAAGGGCACAAGCCCTTTGAATTTCAAATCGAATGAGCTTATTTTGAAGTTTCTACGACAACACCTTCTATAAAAACCTTATATGCCCCCTGGGCATAACTTAAAACCCTTGCCCTGAGGGTTGTGGGGGAGTGTCCTTCTAAAAAAATATTTTCTATCTGGAAATCAACTAGCCTACGCTAAACAAAATGGTTATCTCAAAATTTTGAATGGATGTGTTTGGGTGAATGATGGACGTGGGGGGGGGGGGGGGGGGTTAGTTGCCCCCCAATCATTTTTGACTATTAAAAAGGGCACTAGCCCTTTGAATTTCCAATCGAATGAGCCTGTTTTGAAGTTTCTACGACAACGCCTTCTATAAAAACCTTATATACCCCCAGGGCATAACTTAAAACCCTTGCCCTGAGGGTTTTGGAGGAGTGTCCTCCTCAAAAACACATTTTTCTATCTGGGAATCAACTACGCTGAACAAAATGGCTATCTCAAAATTTTGATTGGATGTGTTTGGGGGAATGATGGGCATGGGGGTGTAGTTGCCCTCCAATCACTTTCGACCATTAAAAGGGCACTAGCCCTTTGAATTTCCAATCGAATGAGCCTGTTTTGAAGTTTCCACGACAACACCTTCTATAAAGACCCTATATGCCCCCAGGGCACAACCTTAAAATCCTTGCCCCGAGGGTTCTGGGGGAGTGTCCTCCTCAAAAAGATATTTTCTATCTGGAAATCAGCTACGCTGACAAAATGCCTATCTCAAAATTTTGATTGGATGTGTCAGGGGGAATGATGAGCGTGGTGGGGCTAGTTGCATTCCAATCAATTTCGACTATTAAAAAGGGCACAAGCCCTTTAAATTTCAAATCGAATGAGCTTATTTGAAGTTTCTACGACAACGCCTTCTATAAAAACCTTATATACCCCCAGGGCATAACTTAAAACCCTTGCCCTGAGGGTTTTGGAGGAGTGTCCTCCTCAAAAACACATTTTTCTATCTGGAAATCAACTACGCTGAACAAAATGGCTATCTCAAAATTTTAATTGGATGTGTTTGGGGGAATGAAGGGCGTGGGGGGGGGCTAACTGCCCTCAAATCACTTTCGACTATTAAATAGGGCACTAGCCCTTTGAATTTCCAATCGAATTAGCCTTTTTTGAAATTTCTACGACAACGCCTGCTATAAAAACCTTATATGCCCCCAGGGCATAACTTAAAACCCTTGCCCTGAGGGTTGTGGGGGAGTGTCCTTCTAAAAAAATATTTTCTATCTGGAAATCAACTAGCCTACGCTAAAAAAAATGGTTATCTCAAAATTTTGAATGGATGTATTTGGGTGAATGATGGACGTGGGGGGGGGGGTAGTTGCCCTCCATCATTTTTGACTATTAAGAGGGGCACTAGCCCTTTGAATTTCCAATCGAATGAGCCTGTTTTGACGTTTCTACGACAACGCCTTCTATAAAAGCCTTATATACCCCCAGGGCATACCTTAAAACTCTTGCCCTGAGGGTTGTGGGGGAGTGTCCTCCTCAAAAACACATTTTTCTATCTGGAATCAACTACGCTGAACAAAATGGCTATCTCACAATTTTGATTGGATGTGTTTGGGGAATGATGGGCGTGGGGCTGTAGTTGCCCTCCAATCACTTTCGACTATTGAAAGGGCACTAGCCCTTTCCATCGAATTGCCCTAGCCATTTCCAATCGAATGAGCCTGTTTTGAAGTATGTACGACAACACCTTCTATAAAGACCTTATATGCCCCCAGGGCATAACCTTAAAATCCTTGCCCCGAGGGTTGTGGGGGAGTGTCCTCCTCAAAAAGATATTTTCTATCTGGAAATCAGCTACGCTGACAAAATGTCTATCTCAAAATTTTGATTGGATGTGTCAGGGGGAAAGATGGGCGTGGTGGGGCTAGTTGCCTTCCAATCACTTTCGACTATTAAAAAGGGCACTAGCCCTTTGAATTTCAAATCGAATGAGCCTTTTTTGAAGTTTATACGACAACGCCTTCTATAAGAACCTTATATGCCCCCAGGGCATAACTTAAAAACCCTTTCCCTGAGGGTTGTGGGGAGTGTTCTCCTCAAAACATATTTTCTATATGGAAATCAACTACACTGAACAAAATGGCTATCTCACAATTTTGATTGGATGTGTTCGGGGGAATGATCGCCGTGGGGGGGGGGGCTAGTTGCCCTCCAATCACTTTCGACTATTAAAAAGGGCACTAGAACTCTCAATTTCCAATCGAATGAACCCTTTTGAAGTCTCTACGACAACCTCTTCTATATGCTTTAAAGACAAAAAAATAATAAACTGGTGTATTGTGTCAACATTGATCTTAAATGCCCTCATGGCATAACTTAAAACCCTTGCCCCGAGGGTTTTGGGGAGTGTCCTCCTCAAAAAGATATTTTCTCTCTGGAAATCAACTACGCTGAACAAAATGGCTATCTCAAAATTTTGATTGGATGTGTTTGGGGGAATGATGGGCGTGGGGGGGGGGGGAGGGTGCTAGTTTCCCTCTAATCACTTTCGACTATTAAAAAGGGCACTAGCCACTCCAATTTTCAATCGAATGAGCTCTTTTCGAAGTTTCTACGACAGCTCCTTCGATACGAAGTGCCTGGGTATGGAGAAAAAAAAACAAAAAAAACACATTGTGCCCACATCATTCTTACTTAGGCAGCGCTAGCGCGCTGCCTATGATAGTATCTGCAAATGCAAATTTTCGTTTTTTGGGCCTTGCAACAGACATTATATTATATAATAACTGATGCATTGGAAACTCATAAATCTTATCTATGCTATGCATGACATCTTATAAGAAAATACTTATTTGATGTCATAAGAAATGCTTATATGATGTACTAACATAGTACATGACGGCATATGCAAAAACCAAAATTAAGGCTCTTAAAGAATTTTCTGAGACTTCTGACCTATCTAGAACGTTTTATTATGCGAGAATATTCCAAGATAACAATTTTCACGAAAAAATATGGAGCCGTTTTTGAGAAAAAAAAATAAAAACATATATATACAATTATTGCTCATTTACAAATATAGCATATACATAAGCAAGTAAGTATGAATCCACTAGACCCTTAAGGTCCAAACCGGCGGTGCTGATCTCCGTTTCACGGCCCTCCAGCCAGGAAGTGCAATGGGGGGGGGGGGGGGGGCTGGAAGCCAGCCATCCTGTGCTTTCTTATACCCTTCCTGCTTACCATCCCCAGATTTCTCCAGGTACCCATTTAAAGCTGGGCCGACTCTGGCTGAGCTAATAGAGTCACGTCACAGACCCCCGTCCCAAACCAGATAACTGACTACGCCAGGAATCAAACCCATGCCCCTTGGACAAACAATATATATATATATATATATATATATATATATATATATATATATATATATATATATATATATATAATATATATATATATATATATATATATATATATATATATATATATATATATATATATATATATATATATATATTTATATTATATATATATATATATATATATATATATATATATATATATATATATATATATATATATATATATATATATATATATATATGTATATATCTATATTTATATATATATATATATATATATATATATATATATATATATATATATATATATATATATATATATATCTATATATATATATATATATATATATATATATATATTATATATATATATATATATATATATATTATATATAGATATATATATATATATAAAACAGAACGAACCTGAACAGAACTGGTGAATTATAGCAACATTTTAGAGACACAAAAGTTGCTATGGAGCCAGTTCTATTCATGGAGCCAGGTGATTAATTGCTATTCTTTGGTTATCACTTACTTGCTGATGTTTTCAACCGGAAGATAACATTCAATAAATTTGCTCCTTTTACCACATCACGCAAGCAATCAATGAATTTTATGGGTTGATTTACACCGTTATTATTTGAGGAGCTGTCAGTATCAAGAGAAAGAAAAGACGTGCGTGGTTTCCTGACATCTCAAGCGCGAAATTCAAATTAATGTTTGGTTTTATTGTTGCCCATAGTTTGGAATTATTTTCCCACGCAGCATCCCGCAAAAACTGTTAAAGTCTAAATATTGTTACTACTTATTGCAAAACTTATGTTATTATGGCACTGAGACGAGATCAAAGAATACCGACAATTAAAGATGTAGCGAGAGTACTCTGAATTAACTATTCTTTTATACCCGTTTTTTGGCTAATAAATCTGATAAAATTTTAGTTCTTTTGACAGACAACTAGAAGAAAATATAAGGATTCTGCTCTTGGAGTTGATCTTACTTCTCAGTTTTTTTTTTTTTTTTTTTTTTTTTTTTTTTTTTTTTTTTTTTTTTTTTTTTTTTTTTTTTTTTTTTTTTTTTTTTTTTTTTTTTATAGAAAATCAGGGTTCATTCTGCTCTGATCCAGTGGTGTCAATTAAGAAGGGGAGCTGGGGCTGAGGCCCCTGTTTTTTTTCACCCTTATATTTTGAAAAAAATCTTTTTGTGGGATTGTAATTGAAAATGCCTTTGTGTTGGTACATCCCTTAAAAATAAAAACACAACAGATTTGCCTCCCCTCCTAGATATTAAAAAAAAATGGTTCCCCTCCCTAAATTTGGGCAGAAAAAAACCCAATCTGGAATTAACTGATTAACCGAAAATTTGAGCAGAACAATGCAGGATCAGAGAAGCAATATTTTAGAAGGTTAAGTTGCCAACTGATGGCAGTTGGCAATCATGGCGATCAGTTCTACATATTTCAGTGGCTTTCATGAGAAAAGTTAGTGTTCATAGGACTAGAAAAACTGAAATCCCACCTTCCGAAATAAAACCTTGGCTACGCTCATTGGCGTGACTAGGGATATGGCCAACTTCCGCAGAAGAGCAAACTTAGCAGTCCAATAACAGGGACAAAATAGTCAGGAGTCTTAACTGATTGTTCATAATGTTGCAATGGTTAAGTCCTGGTAATTAGTTATCTGATAAATAATGTGAAAAAATTGTATTGGCGAGTTTTCTTTCCGCGGTGGAAAAACCTTAGAAGTCATAATAGTTTTTTTTTTTTTAATAGATCCATTATAGTTTTTTAACAAATTTAATTCATTCTTTGGTCGCTCTACAGCATTGCTCGCTGCTTTATTTGTAAACTCTTGCTGCACTTCTGGCGGCTTTCCGCATAAGTTATACCCAATTGCGGAGCTCAAGATAATAAGAACTTTAGTAATTTTTGGGGTTTACGATATTAGTGGCTGCCCTGTGCAGTCCATGCACCCCGTACTGCACATCAAGTTGGTTTACTCTTAAGTTATGTCAAAAATAAATATGTGTTGCTCGAGATAGGAGTAACTTTGGGAATATTTTGCTCTTCGATATTATTGGATACCATGTGAAGTCCATACACCCCTTGCTACACTTGTAGCTGCTTTCCTCATAAGTTCTGTCTGAAAAAGATTCGAACCTCGAGATAACAGGAACTTTGGCAATTTAAGACAGCTGTTACAAGATGATAAAAAAAAATTAAAAAAAAAAAACGATTGAAATGCCACAAGCGGTATAAGCGGTGCTCAATAACATTGAAAAAAAAAAACAAGCAATGACATAATTACCCTTATTGCTCAAGAAAATATTTGAATGAATTCTAAAATAAAGTACTTATTAATAAGTAATACTAAATGAAATTGTGTTTGTACATAGTAGTGATGACTGTTCTTTCAGAGATGAGGTCCAATTTTATTCTAATGTAAGCTTCCTATAGCCTTTTTCTCCATGGGTTATCGTATTTAGCCAAGGGTTCAAGAAAATTGGGAGACGGCTCATTCGAGCGGAAATTAAAATTCTAGTGCACTTTTTAAGCAGCAGGAAATATGGTGCCAAAGCAAAGTGGAATTTTCTGCTATTGTCTTTGGTCGTTTCCTTAAGTGAATCAGTACCAATAGACTGTATAGTGAAACCTTTACAAGTCATGAACCTTATATTGGGATTAATGATATTTATTTTTTTTTGTCTTTTGTTTTGATGAATGAATCTTATTATTATTTTATCAGGTCTAACCGCTAAACTCAAGCGATATGTTCAGTTTTACTATGTCCTCAGTAGGCTATATACTGACATTTTTACAGCTAAATTACACGAATTTGACTCAGTACGTTATGCTTAGTAAAGTAAATTTACTTAAGTAGTGAATTAAGTAAATTAGTTCATTAATTTTTACCTATTTCCTTCCTAAGTCCTCAGGATGTTTATATAATATGCATAAGATATGTGCCAAAAAGATGTATTTGAATAGGCCCATTGTCCAACTAGCAAATTGCTAAGGTTTCCAGCAAATCCGAAGATGGAGGCTGTAGCCTAAGTATGTTATAATTTTAACTATATTTGCATCACAGTGGCATCCTACTTTTGGTTGGATGTACCACGAAAGTGTTGCGGGTGTGGAACTTCGAGTTTTTGTGCCACAGACTAAATGTCACCGTAGTTGTCAACCTCAAAACTACCACCTCAAATGCCACCTCAAAACTTCAAGAATTGTATGTCTCCGGAAGCATTTTTCTTCCAAAAAAAATGATGACAAGTTTCATATATATGGTCTCAAACTACACCTTGTTCTTTTTTTTTTTTTTTCTGTCAGAAGTAGCAAACTATCCCTAACACTAACAAATCTTCGCATCGAACTAACAACTCCCTCCCAATACCAATAAACCCCACCCAACACTATCAAATTTCTCTCAGAATCAATCGGTCTCTAACAAGTCTTCCTTCGAAGTCAGGCTTCCAAACGTTCAAGTTAGGTTCAAACGTTCAACTTCCCAACATTAAGAACACCTTGTTCTTAAAATAAAATTTATAAACCAAATTTATTTAAATTATTTAAAACCAAAATTATTTAAAACCAAAACCATATTTAAAACCAAATAATAAACCAAAATTATTTAAAACCAAATTTATCCCTTATTTCCTGCAACACAATCAACGCTGTTAGTTTTAAAAGTGCACCACATATACAAACTAATGCTTTGTTAAATAACATAAATTAAAAAACATTAAAAACATAAAACATAAAAAAACCTCAAAACTTAAAACCTAAAATAATTTATGCTGTTATTTTTAAATGGTTACATGTAATAAGAAGTGTTATGTTATTTTGCTTACGCAAAAACGGTATAGTAAAATTAGTAAATAATTTCCATCTAAACATTTCACTATTAAATGCAAAATATCGTCATTGCTTTGCATTATTTTGTAACCACTTACATGAAGACACCTCTCCCAGCCCTAATAGCATCGAAAATAAATGAAATATAGACCAATATGCACAGGTTAGTAATTCTATATCTCTCATGATGAATAGACTTTATGATTCTTGCTTACAAGTTATTCCTTACGATAGGGGAAAATCCCTAAAGAGGGAAAATTTGAAGCCTACTAGCTTGATTTATATCTCCTGTCATGTGGTGTTCAGCATAGAGAGTGACGTCTGCCTCTTCCATCTGGTACGACCTGTTACGAACGCTTGTACTTCACCCAGTCTCATGTTGCCATCGACAGGAACTTGTGCATGCTGCCGGTCCGTTATTTCTTCGGTCGAATGCTTTCCTTTCTCCCGGTCCTTCGTTTCTCCAGTCGTTTCTTTGACAGATATCTCCTGTCAGAAGCTGGTCGGCATATATAGTGACGTCTGCCTTTTCTCTCTCGTTCGATCCATTATGAGCACTTGTACTTCCCCCGTTCTCAAGTTGCCATTAACAGAAACTATGACAGGCAGCCGGTCCATCGTTTCTTCTTACTTACTTAAAGCTCTTGCTCGGCAGCGTCGCCAGCGTAGAGGGAACCAGTCGTCAGCGCCGTCAGTCTTCTCCAGAGTGGTCGTTTCAGGGCGAGGGTTGTCACTTCAGCCGGGTTGATGTTTCTGGAGGCGAGCCGCTCACGGATGACGTCCGCCCATCTGGTGCGTGGTCTTCCCCTAGGACGCCTCCAGCCGTTTGCAGCTGGGTCGAAATCGAAGATGAGTCGGGCGGGTGTTTGGGCAGGCAGATGGAGCAGATGACCGTACCAACGCAGCGAGCGAGACTCAAGCTGCTCGGACAGGGGTGGGAGTTTGAAGGACCTGAGGATTTCCGAATTTCGTACCCTGTCGGACCATCGGGAGCGTTCGATTTTTCGGAGGTGTTTTCGTCTGGATGGCATCTACCTTCAGCGTCTGTGTCTGAGTCAGCGACCAAAACTCGGCAGAATAGAGCATAACGCTGGCAACCGAAGCAGAATATATTCGTGCTTTGGTGAGACGGCTGATCTGGGGTTTATGGAAGACTGTTTTTAGAAGGCGACCGAAGACAGAGTTTGCTTTTGCCGCTCTTGCTGATATTTCGGCATCTAGGCTTCCGTTTGAGCAGACAATTGAACCAAGGTAGGTAAACTGCTTGACTACCTCTACAGTTTGCCACAAATTTCTACAGATGACAGGGGTTAGACGGCGTTTTTCTCAACGGGCATTATCTTGGTCTTTGACCAATTTATTTTCAGACCGAGTTTCTCAGCGGCAGAGGCCAGTGTTTCCAGTGTAGTTTTGAGGTCACTAATGTTTCGCATATTAGCGCCACGTCGTCGGCAAAGTCGACGTCTGAAAGAACTCTTCCAGCAAAGCCTATGCCAAACGGCTGCACCTGCTGTGTTTTTATTCAGGATATGGTCTATTACACAGTTAAAGAGCTCAGGTGCAGCGGCACATCCTTGTCGGACACCATTTTTTAATTTTGAAATATCCAGAAGGCCGTCCATTTACGATCACCGCACTTTCAGTGTTATTATACAGCTCTTTGAGGAGATGGACGATTTTCGTGGGTACGCCAGAAGACTGGAGGATTAGCCATAGTGACTGCCTATCGACAGTGTCGAAGGCAGATCGAAAATCGACAAAGGCAATGTACGCCTTCCTCTTATATTCAAGAGTTTTCTCTACTAGCTGTCTAATCGTATCGATTTGCTCGGTGGTGGACCTGCCTGGCATGAAGCCAGCTTGCTGGGGGCGACGGAGGGCATGGAGGTATCTTGTTGCCCCTTTGAGAAGCAGCATAGCGAAGAGCTTTCCAGGAACTGAGAGTAAAGTTATGCCACGATAATTGCTACATTCTGTTTTGCTCCCCTTCCTCTTGTAGATTGGTACAAGTAGGCCCTTTTTCCAGTCTGAGGAGATTTTTTTCAGAGCGCCACACAAGGTTAAACAGCATTTGTAGCCAGAGGATCATGGCTGGACCCCCATTTTTAAGGAATTCCGATGTTAGGCCACATATTCCTGGCGCTTTGTTATTCTTTAGCTTGCGGGTGGCAGCTTTTATCTCCTCCGCTGTAAATTCAGGACCATCAGGAGCAGGTATGGTAGTAGCCGCAGCAGCCGCTAGCTCATGGTCCGTCTGGTCTGGTGGATCTGAGTTGAGCAGTTTCTCAAAGTGGTCCTCCCACTGGCGGAGGCATTGTGATTGGTCGTAGATATTCTCACCGCTACCGCTTCGAAGGTATGGCGTAGTTTGAGTGTGCTGACCTGACAGCTCACGAAGAATCTTGTAGGTGGCTCCACTGTCCTTTTTCTTGGCGGCCTCTTGCAGTTCGGATGCCTTGCTGTCAATAAAAGCCTTGCGGTCTTTATGCAGCATGGAATTGCGCCCTTTGTTTAGCAGTCTGTATGTAGCCATGTCCCCGGCAAGACGTGCTTCTCGCCTGAGCTCTATGATGGCAAGGGAGTGATTACTGATCTAGTCCTTTTTCTTCCGTTGCCTCATTCCAACAACGTCAGTTGCTGCCGCAAGAGTGTTCTCTTTGAAGGACTTCCATGCAACTTCACTATCATCGCATTGGCCAAGGACCTCAAATCTGTTGGACATCTCCACATGGTACCGCTCAGCGTTTCTTCGGTCGCTTCAAAATGGTCATGATATGGCAGATGTCGTAGATCAGGTTTGCGGCACGAAGCCATTCAGAGCAGGTGTCCTAACCAGCTTAATGTTCGATCGTCTTTTGGGGTTGAAGACCGATGCTGGAAAACCATTCTTAAGGGTTGTTGCACGTGCTTTTCATGTCTTAGCTTCGTGGAGTATCACAGGGCAAAATTTAACCCTTGGTTCAAACTGATATGATTTTTTTAAGCAAGGGCGGCTCACGGTTAGCACATTCAGGAAATCGAAAAATATTCAATAAAAAACGGCTTATTGGAGCCATTTAAGCACGTAAACTATGAGTAGAATTGTAAACAGAATAGGATTAAATCAAGCTATAGAAGCCAAGAAAAATATTCAAAGGAATAGCCTGTATTAGCATAGGCTAGCTGTGTCTAATTAATAATATAATTCGTATTTTCTGTGTTCGTTTCCCCGGAAACGCTTCCCAGGCCTTGATGATTAAAGTTTGGATTAAAAGGAGATGGCCCTCATGCTCTTTGTCGTGTAATAATGGACGATTTCTGATAAATATGATTAGTTTCTCGCTTCTTTGAATTGGATATTTCTCAAAGGCTTTCCATTCAGAATAATCGGCGCGTCTTTAAACGGTTCAGTAGAAAATTTCAACCCAGCCATTAGCAGTGACGCTATTCCAGATCCTGTGAAGCACATAGGTACTACTCTTTTCTTCTTTACAAGTTTAACGGATGTTCATGAGGAGAGTATAATGACGAATCTGCTAGTGTCGCCATCTATCCAACTTCTTCCAGATATTTCTTTTCTTCAAGATTGTTATCTTCGAGATATTTTTTTTTCAAGATTTTTTTCTTCGAGATGTTTTTCTTCAAGAATTTCTTCCTCGAGATATTTTTTCTTCAAGGTTTGCTTCGAGATGTTTTTTTTTCTTCAAGATTTTATTTCTTCGAGACTTGTTTCTTCAGGGCATTTCTAAGACGATTATTGTTTACATTTTACACATATATGGTTGTTACATCATAGTTTAGGAGATATTCACTTTTACTTATGCAAATTTAAATGAGGATGATTTAGTTTTGAGGGTAGACGACACTTGTTTTGGTTCAGGGAACCTTTATACTCTACGACAGTCATGGAGGGTATACGAGAGCCATATAAGGGTCACCGATCCCTCAAGACTTTTTTTTTCTTAAAAATATATTTCTTCAGGGCAAGAAGCAGGTGTTATTGTTTATTTGGTCTATTGCGCAAACGTGGTTGATACATCATAGTTTAGGAGATATTATTGTTTATTTATGCAAATTTAAATGTGGATTACATAGTTTTGAGGGTAAACGGCTCATGTTTTGGTTTAGGGAGCCTTTATAATCCGGTGACAACGGGTTTTGTGTCTAATAAACTATGAAATTTTTTGTATGGTGTAGGAATCAAATGTGAGCCCCGAGATTTCCGATGGTAAAGGATAGACGCGTTAGTCAACTGAAGCAAAAAGTCAATGATATTATTATGTTCTAAGAAATAAAATTCAAAGTGGATGGCAGGCAATTTTAAATGATATCTCTGGACATCTGACAGGTCATTAGAAAGTGGTTTTGTCAGTTGTATATCTTTGAAGAGAGCCATAGGCACACAGGTTGTTAAACTGAAAAAAATTGCAGACTTAAATCAAAGATTTGTCTTGCAAGTGGCATGGTTTAAGGAAATGTTTGAAGTTGCAAGCTAGAAACATGGGTAACAGGCACTCGTGTTTTTAAATTGAGAAAAGATGCAGACTAAAATCAAGGATTTGTCTTGCAATTGGCATGTTTTAAGGAAATGTTTGAAGTTGCAAGCTAGAAACAGGGGGAGGGGGCAAAATAAAAGATCGAGAAAAACATTGTCTTGCAATTGGCAGGTTTCAAGGAAATGTTCGAAGTTTTAAGTTAGAAACAGGGGCCATAGGCACACAGGTTATTAAATTGAGAAAAATTACAGATTTAGATCAAGGATTTGTCTTTGTCTTGCAATTGGCATGTTTTAAGAAAATATTTAAAGTTGCAAGCTAGAAACAGGTGACACAGGCACACATGTTGTTAAACTGAGAAAATCGGAGACTAAAATAAAGGATTTATTTTGCATTGGCAAGTTTTAAGGAAATCTTACTATAGGAATTCTTAACATTCGTTGAGAAATGACAGAGAAGATTCCTAATCAACCCTGAACCAGCCCCCTCCCCAGCTCTCCCTCCGGGGGGCTCCGAATCTCCATGTTTTTTTTTCATTACTTTCCCAGGTTTAATAGATCCAGGGCATGAAAAAAAAATTCAACCTTGAGAGTAGGGTGGTACAGCGATAGACAGCGACACTGTTTTTTCTGTGTTTCTAAGACT